>VWZL01005530.1:829402-890890 GCA_013396915.1 Stercorarius parasiticus
CAGGAGGGAGAGGAAAGACCTCTCTTCTTCCCCAGGCTGCCGCGATACGGGGGGAGGGGGCGGGCGCGGGCGCAGGAAAAGTCCTGGTTCTTCTGCTTCTCCGCCTTGCGGAGAGGAAGAGAGGAGGGGAAAATCCCTCCTATCTGCGTGTAGGGCTAGAAGAGGCAATTCTGCTCGTTCTTTGTTTTAGGGCCTTCGAAAGGAGCGAACGGCTTAAACTAAACCAAAGCTAAATCTTGTTCTGTTTAAAGCAGGGTAGAGCTTTGTGTTTTCGTGGTTGGGCTAGGGAGATTCAGGTGTCTGTCTCTGAAATTGCTACCTGAAAGCTGGGACGTGAAACGTGCTGAAATACGCATTCACTGGTAGTATGTAGGCGTGTATGTTGGGGGGGGGGCGGGGGGAGAGGGCTGAGCAGTCTTAAAACTGATTTAACAGTCTTCTGGGAGTTAATGTTGGTAGTTTATTGGGAATGTGTTATTGTCTAGTTTTGCCCTGGAATAATCTTGCCCCGCACCAGGATGTTCTACAGTGTGGTGTATAACTGCAGTATAACATCGGCTCTTGATTGATGTGCTGTTCGTGTCTGTTCCTTCTGCCTGGAAAGATCTGGTAGTAATTGACAATACGATGTTGCTCTGGAAGTGAAGTAAGATTTTCTTAAACAATAAGTTTAAACTGTTGTATTTTGCTTCCTAGAAGCAGCTGAATTTTTTGAGTGTCTGCAGCCTTGATGAAAGACCAGAGGAATGAATTATTAAACTGCTAATCTTGAAAACCACATCGCTGTCGGTTGTTATCTCATGACAGTACTATTATATGATCATCAACTTAATTTCTTAAAATGCCTTATTTGTCTGGTCTTACAGAATAGATACCTTTTACAATGGATTGTGATGGTTGTTCTGTTGGAATAAAACTTCGAAGTGGAGAATTAAGTTTTTTGTTCTATCTTTATGGTATCCTGGAAAGACAATGACTGCTGTTCTGGTTGAATCTGTGTCAAATTAGGTAGTTGCTATCCCCAAAGGCTTGATGTTTGCAAGTTTATGCTGTGATTGCACCCAGATAGAATTCTGTCAATATGTAACAGGTTGTAATCAAAAACGCTCAAAATAATATAAATACCTGAAAAATAATGAGTTTGTTTAAAAGTGACTTCTAGTCATACTTTAGTTTATGTTTGGATAAGGTTGCAGAGATTGAGGGAATTGATATGGGAAATAGGGATAGAAGGAATTGATAAAAAAACTAAGTGGTTTGTCTAAAGCTGAATAGTAGGCCCGATTGCAGTCCTGGTTTGTGGAGAGATGAAATTATGCAGATATTTCTATCTCTGAAATGGAGTAGCGTTTCTTTTTGAGAGAAATCTTAATTGCCTGTGGTGCTAAACACCTTGTTGATATCGAGTGGAATACTTTCAATATCTGCTTGTTTTAGCTTGGTGAAATCCTCTTCCTGGGTTGAGATAAGATTTTAGTGAGAACCTTTTTGGATATGGCTATAATCTTGCAAATGTTTGAATATCGTAACTGCGTAGTTTCTCTTAAATGTTTTAAAGGAACTACATCTCAATTCTTAGAATGTTATTCTTCCACGTCTTATTTTAGAATTACCCAGGTACTCCTGTATAATCCCTTGGCAATATTTTGTTACTTAGAATTGATTTAAGCCTGACAAATGGAAAGGTGTATGATGATTTATCTTGTACAGCTTTGGCTTTCTGTTTTTTGGGGTTTTTTCTTATGTATTCCTAACATTGTTGTGTATACTTTTCTTGTCTTAACCACTTTAGAGATTTGAATGTTTTCAAATGAATGAATAAACTGTGCAATATTAAACTGCCATTCACAGGTGAGGGTGCTGATACGGTACATGCCAGCCTTTCTTAGTTATCTCTAGAGTGGAAGATAGAATTCTGCTTGTTTCTATATATACAACTGCATTACAAATGAATAGCCACTAAACGGTGCTAAAGGATTGGGAAACATTTTCTCTTTAGTGCTGCAGAGAACAGTTCTGTCTCTGTTTGAACAGGCAAGAAAATACTCAAGGTTGTTTCCTGCAGGTAAGAAAATAAAATATACTGCTGTACTGTAGCCAGTCTTGTTCTTGTACTTTCTAGTTTGTGATTATGCTTATTTGGCAAGTAGTTAAAACTTCCAATTGCGGTTTAGTTTTTCAGATGAAACAGAACTGGAATTCATCCTGTCTGTTACTGGTAAATATTCTGCTAGAATATATAGTTCTCTGACTATTTTCAGGATGTTATGGAATTAGCGTGTTTTCACATTTTGTGATCTTTTTGAGAACAAAACAGCTTTTGAAATGTAAACTATGGCTGAATATATAAGGGCTGCTAAATGATACCTTTTCCAAGTGAGAGCTATTAATGAACAGTTTAATCAGGCTTCAGGTTAAGTCTGAGAGACCAAAAACTTATATTTGTGATTCTTTAGCTAGCCAGGCACGCCCAAAATCAATTTCCATGATTATTCACCATTCTGGCAAATATGTCAGGTCCTCCAAAATTAGATTGAGTACCAAGCTAGGACTATTTAAATTTCTGCTCCTAATTTCCCTAATAATCACTACTCTGATGATTTGGAAATTTTCTAATGGGCAGGCTTATATTTATGATTGCTTCTCTTTTCCTGTCCTAATACTGTCATTTAACTATGTAAGTATTGCTGTCTCTGATTTTACTTGAAGTTTTGTTTTGAGACTCTTCAAAACTTTGGTATCTTTTTCTGAATGATGGTGACAAAGAAGCAATTAGTGTTTGCATTGTTCAGTATCAATATGTTATGCTGTCACATAAGCAATTTTTAATACAAAATCCTATCACCAAAAGAATTGGGTTGATAATTCTGGATATAATTGAATATTTTATTAGATGTTTTCTTTCTTATTAGAACGTGGATATATGTAGTATTAAAATCCTGATCCGTGAAGGTGGAAATTTCATAAGGACACGTTGTTGCAATCAGTTTGGATTTCAGAATTTGTTTAAAAAGTTGGGGGAGTAAGGTGTCATTGAGTCATTATAAGCAAAATGTGAATTAATTTTAAATGCTGTGATCTGATCTCTGGAGCATGGTCCTTTATCAGAAAATGTTGAGAGCAGCATTGGTAATGCTTTGAAGTTCTTGCTTTCTAGCAGATGAGAGCACTGCCTTAAGGCACCAAGTGGCTTATTTTCTGTTGCATCCAAAGACATTTTCTTTTAACCAAGACTTGGAGGAAAGAAAGATCTGTATTGGTATGTCTAGTAGTAGTGTAGAAAAAGGGAGAAGCCTGTTCTTGGGATTGATGGCAATTATCCTTCTCCTTAATGCTTATCCCAATGTGAATTCATGGCTTCACTTATTTTGAGCTGTTTCTGTGGCTTTTCCCAATGTTATTCCTCTGTTACATTGAATAGCAATGTACTAAATCACATAGCTCAAATATGCTATAAACGCTTCTTGAATTTGAGATGTCTATCGGCACTTATTCTGTCTTTTATTTTTAACTCATGTTTGAATACAATAGTTACTGCCACACTTAGCAGGAATCCAAATTACTGTTTTAGTGAAGAAGGGAATCTTTTTATTGTATCTTCTTATTGATTTCTTCTTTGGTAAAGCATAACTGTTAATAAAAAAAAGTTTAGTTTTTGCACTGTGGAATGTATTTTGCACACATTTAAATGTTAATGTCTTGGACAAATTTATATTTGCTGGGAGAATCCAGAGGCAGCAGGTTGTGGCAAAATGCTTGGTCAAGACGAGATATAGATGCTGTATTTGGGGGAAAGGGAAAATAATATGGTGGTGTCTACCAGTAAAGGCTTTATTATTCTATAGTCATATGGAAGCAACAGAAGTGATAAAGTAGATAGGAAATTTCTGACAGCAGGAAAAAGATCATAGAATGGGAGAAGAAATATCTGGTACCTTGCAGTCCATGACACTTTTTTTTAATTTTAGTTTGGTGACATTTAAAAAAAACAACACATACCAAAAAAACCTCCCAAAACAAAAAAGCAAAAATCTGTAAAATTAATAAACTTAATTGCTGTTATAGTCTTTCCTTTGTCCATCTCTAAATTCAAATTCTAAAGTAGAGCCTTTGACTACAATTCTACCAGAGTTTAACTGGGAATGTGTCATGCTGTAGCCCGAGTTCTTTAGAATCGGTCAGGTTAGAAAGGATGTCAGGAGGCCATGTAGTCCAACCTCTTACTAAAAATACGGTCAGTTTTTAATTCAGACGAGGTTGCTCAGGATTTGTCCATCAGGATCTTTCAAACCTCTAAGGTGAGAGTTTTTGCAGCCTTCCTGTGCAATTTTTAGTTGTCCCTGCAATGAATTATTTTTTTTCTCCTTATTTCATGTCAAACCTCCCCTGTTTCAGCTTTACAGTTGAGGTCTCCTTTCTTCTTGCCTTGCATCTCAGAAAAGAACCTGGCTCTGTTTTTTAATGACCTCCTCAGCAATAGCGTAAAGGTGCTACGAGATGCATCCTAAGTTTCTTCTATTCTAAACAAATCCTCAGCCTGTCCTCACAAGTCTTGTGCTACAGCCCTTTTCATGGGCTATCTTGGTGGATCTTTGCTGGGCTCACTCAAGTTTATAACTTTTCATGTACTGCTGGGCCCTAAACAGGTTGCAGTATTCCAGATGTGGTCTAATGAGTGCTGAGTTAAGGGGAACAATCGCTTTCCTCAGCCTACTGGCTAGGCTTTTGTTGATCCAGTATAGTATGCTGTTAGGCTTCATTGTTGGGAGAGTGCTCTGTTCATTGATGTTTAGCTTGCTCTCCACCAGAACCTGTATGTTTTTCTCTGCCACCAGAACCCTGCCAGTTTTCTCTAGTCTGTACCAGTGCCAGGGGATTTTTCTGTCCAAAGTACAGGACTTTGCACTTGTTGAATTTCATGGGATTCCTGCCAGTGAATTCTTATGGCTGTCTGGTTGGTTGTCCTGTCCTCAAGTATACTAGTTATTCCCCCCCAAATTTTGTGTCATCCTCAGAACTGATGAGGGTACATTCTGTCTTCTCGTCTGGTCACTGATAAGGAAAAATATTAGATGCATAAGTGAGTCTCAGTATAGACCTCTGAGAAACTTTTTACTTTTAACCAACCTCTAGTGTCATTAACCACGGAACTTCAACATCTGAGCTCAATGACCCAGCCAGTTTTTCATCCATCCAGTGGTCCATCCATTTGGATTGTAATGACCCAGCTTTGATACCTACCACTCCCTCCTTATTCACAGATTCTAATAATTTTATTATAAAAGGCAGTTGGGCTCATTAGGCTTTGTTTTGTTTTTTTTTTAATTTTAACCCTTGGCAAAAGCTGGCTGTTCCTAGCCCCTGGTTTTTCCTTTGTGTGTCTGGAAATGGCTTCCAGAAGGGCTTACTCTATGAATTTCTTGGCAACTGAAGTGAAGCTGACCTGCCTGTTCCTCAGGTCATCCTTCTTACCCTTTTGAAAGCTGGGTATGACATTTGTCTTTCTCCAGTTAAAGGGGACTTCCCCTAATCTCCATGACCTTTTAAAGAAGATAGAGAGTAGCCCTGAAAAGAATACTGGCTGTCTCTTTCAGGACCTCTGCATGCATCCTGTCTGGTCCCAATTTATTCTTTAGTCTTCAGAACATAGTTCAAAATAATAGTTCAAAATTCTCTCTCATTCACTCACTTATTCTTTCTTAAAAACAGTAAATCCATTTAAAGGAGAATGGTTAGAACTCTTTTGAGTAGCTAGGTGTTTAAAGCTCTTTAACATGAAACTTCTCTGAAACCTAGTATCAGAGTTTCTTGGTAATTGCTAGTGTGAAAGCCTGAGTAATGATTCCCTGAATGTATCATGTCTCAGTGTATGATAAGTCAGGGCAATTGTGGTTGTCTTTGGCTCTGCTGTCCCTTTCCCTCCCTTATCTAGGTACCAGTACTCAAACGATCAGTTAGTGAGGTAAGGGGTCCTGATGGCTTCCCTTCCTCTTCCCTTTACCACCAACCCTGTTTAATTTTCTTCTGATCAGCACTCTGCACTAGTGTACTTTACAAATGCCTCGACACCATTTAATGTTGCACAAGAAATGGGGGAGAAGAAACAGGAGGATGAGACTGAGACAGCCCAGTCCTAAATTAGCTCAAATACCTGTAGAACATCGTGTAGAATCACAGAATCATTTTGGTTGTAAGAGACTTTAAAGATCATCAAGTCCAGCTGTTAACCTAGCATTGCCAAGTTATCACTAAACCATGTCCCTCAGCGATACATCTACCTGTCTTTTAAATACCTCCAGGGATGGTGACTCAACCACTTCCCTAGGCAGCCTGTTCTAATGCTTTCAGTGAAGAAATTTTTCCCAATATCCAATCGAAACCTCTCCTGGCACAATTTGATGCCATTTTCTCTCGTCCTATCACTTGTTACTTGGGAGAAGAGACTGATACTCGCCTTGCTACAACCTTCTTTCAGGTAGTTACAGAGAGCGATAAGGTCTCCCCTCAGCCTCCTTTTCTCCAGGCTTAACAACCCCAGTTCCCTCAGCCGCTCCTCATAAGACTTGTGCTCTAGACCCACCACCAGCTTTGTTGCCCTTCTCTGGACACACTCCAGTACTTCAGTGTCTTTCTTCTAGTGAGGGGCCCAAAACTGAACACAGTATTCGAGGTGGGGCCTCACCAGTGCCAAATACAGGGAGACAATCACAAGACAGGTCCTGCTGGCCACACTGTTTGTGACACAGGCCAGGATGCTGTTGGCCACCTGGGCACACTGCTGGCTCATATTCAGGTGGCTGTCAAGCGACACCGCTAGGTCCTTTTCTGAGGGGCAGCTTTCCAGCCACTCTTCCACAAACCTGTAGCGTTGCATAGGGTTGTTGTGACCCAAGTGCAGGACCCGGCACTTGGCCTTGTTGAACCTCATACGATTGGCCTCGGCCCATTAATACAGCCTGTCCAGATCCCTCTGTAGAGCTTTCCTACCCTCAAGCAGATCAACGCTCCTGCCCGACTTGGTGTCATCTGCAAAGCTACTGCGGGTGCACTTGATCCCCTTGTCCAGGTCGTTGGTAAAGATAATAAACAGAATTGCCCCCATACTGAGCCTTGGAGAACACCACTTGTGAACTCTTTAGCCCCAGCCATTGAGTCAGTTTTTCGCCCAGTGAAGAGTACGCCTGTCCAGGCCATGAGCAGCCAGTTTCTCTGGGCAAATGCTGTGGGAAATGATGTCAAAGGCTTTTTTTTTTTTAGTCCAGGTAAACAACATCCACAGCCTTTCCCTATCAGGTTAGTGAAGCAGGAAGCTTTCCTAAAGCCATGCTGACTGGGCCTGATCACGTGGTTGTCCTGTATGTGCTGTGTGATGGCACTCAGGATGTTCTGCTCCGTAACCTTCCCTGGCACTGAGGTCAGACTGACAGGCCTGTAGTTCCCTGGATCCTCCTCCTTCCTGCCCTTGTTGTAGATAACTGTTACATTTGCTAACCTCCAGTCAACTGGGACCTCCCTGGTTAGCCAGGGCAGCTGATAGATGATGATGATTACACCACCTTCAGTTTGAAGAAGTTGAGATGCAGTTTTTGTACATGCAGCGTTTCACTTTGAAGATCCTCAAAACTAGCTCTTAGGTGGTTTTAGGAGATAGGAAGGGCAATATTACTCTGTTTCTACATAATTAATATTTTTGATGTGCAATGCTGTCAGAGTTTATTAGGAAGTAATTACAAGGCAGGCTTATTTTTATGAATGCCTGCTGAACGTTTGTCTTCCAAAGCGTAGTTCTATCATAGCACCGTCATTGCTGTCTTGCTTGAGAAGTGAGTTCTAGTAAAATTCAAATATTAAATTGAATTAATTTTTTGTTCTTCATGTAATGGCAGAGTGGGATCTTTCACATTCTTCCTTAAATGTTGTTATAGTAGCGGGAAGTGCTTTTGTTGTAAAGCGGGTGTTGAGTTAGATCAGTGATACAAGCTTGTCACCCGTATTCTCCTTGCTTAAAAAACAAAAACTGTGGTTGAACTCAGGTTATGTCACTCTGTATTTTTGATTCGGGTTTGGAGGTGGCTTGCTTTTAATGCTTTGAGGAAGACATAAATTAACCTGTTTTCATGCAGGTAAAAAGATTGCACACTACTGATTTGTCTCCATCAATATTGAATCAACTGATGTTTAGCATAAGAACTTAACGAGTAGTGTATTTTCCTCAATAAGCATCTCTCCTAGATGTTTTACTGAGTATATCACCAGGACTTGTGTACCACATCTCAGTCGGAGCTATGCATTTAAGATGGGAGCATGTGCATGTCCTGTTCCCCACTCTTCCTTTTGGGGAGGGGTTTACCACTCTGATCTCTTGAGAATTTAGTTACACTAGTGGTTTTCGGTTTCTGTGTATGTCTGCTTTGCAGTTCCAGGGTAAGACTGTAGCTTTGTGTGAGGTAATGGAATGACCTAAAATCTGCTTAGATGCTGTAAGAAAACTTTGGTCTCCCTTACAGATTTTGTCTGTCTGTTTTGGACCTCAGCCCAGAGACTAGTTTATATATTTTATTTCAGAGGAGTATTTGGGTGATTTAAATAAAATAAAAGTGAAAGATACTATTAGACTTCTCACTTGTAAACGAATTAAGCTTTCCAGTGTTCATGTAATTTCAAGGCTGCAGTCACTACTTCTGACTATGGTAAATTTTTATGATGTCTATTCTTAGAGATGCTAATAACACCAGATTTGAAACTTCCTGGTGGTCAAGGGTTGGAGGGGACCTGCTGTGTTGTAAATGCCATTGCCTTGCTAATTCTTGTGCCATTTCAAATCTTTCCTAAATGGATTATTTTTTATTTTAAAACTAGCTCCTTTTTTATAATGTTTATTCTAATGAGAAGGCTGTTACAAGACCCTGTCTAATTTGCAGCCTAACTTAAATAAGCTTTCTTTTAATATTGGCGTTATCTTTTAGGTTAGTCTTCTCCATCGCTGCCACTATTTCCACCCTGCCACCCCTTTTTAAAACTTAAGCTACTTAAGATCTTAATCATAAAATTTTAAGATGCTTGTAAGCAAAACTGATTGCCTTTTTTTTTCCTCCCTCCCAATAGCCAAAAGCAGGCATTCAGTACTTCCTCCTTAGCTTTTTGATAACTTTCTTTCTGGCATGTAGCACCTACTGTTGCCAGCATCCTGAGTCTCTCAGACAGAAATTGCAGCTCTTGCCAAATCACACTTTGTATGACTATTGCTATCTCCAAGATGCAATCTTGGTATGTAAGTGCTGTCTAATCTTCAACAGCTATGTCCTAGAGGCCTGTTAATCTCTTAAAGTATGTTCTGTAGGCATGCATCTGCCAGATATACAATTGAATAATCTTGCCTGGGATAGCAACATAAGAAATTGCCCTTCTTTTGTCTTGATGGGGTGGACAGTTCTGTATTAAATATGTAAACAACTCTGTAGACAACAGAAATGAGTACAGCTTAATTATAAATTTTCTATGCAACTTTATTTGCCTTTTAAAATGTATTATTATAGCATGCTTGTTATTTTAATGTGATGATCTCTCTAAATGTGTTATTGATAATGTTTGCTTAGCATTTAAAACCTAGAAACAACCTGAGTTGTTGAATTGACAATAATAGAATTGACAAGTAATAGGTAGAAACTTTTTTTTTCTTTTACCATAAAGCTAACAGAAAATACATGGTGACTGCTGATTCATATTGGCACGTGTGACTGAGTTCCTCTAAGATTTTTCTTTGAATTTCTTGTCATGGTTCTTTCTCCATTATTATTTTGAGTATGGTGGGATTTTTGTCTCTAGATTGTCCCCACAGTTAGTTGCAGGCCAGCCATGCTTAACATTGGAAAAGCATTAGGGCATCTTTGGATTGTCACACTCAAGAGTTGTGATCAACGGCTTGATATCCAAGCGATAGGCAGTGATGAGTGGTGTTCCTCAGGGGTCGGTACTGGGACTGGTGCTGTTTAATCTTTGTTGGCAACATGGACAGTGGGATTTAGTGCACCCTCAGCAAGTTTGCAGATGACACCAAGCTGTGTGGTGCAGTTGACATGTTGGAAGGAAGGGATGCCATCCAGAGGGACCTGGAAAAGCTCAAGAAGTAGGCCTGTGTGAACCTCATGAAGTTCAACAAGGTCAAGTGCAAGGTCCTGCACCTGGGTCAGGGCAATCCCAAGCATAAATACAGGCTGGGTGGAGACTGAATTGAGAGCAGCTCTGAGGAGAAGAACTTGGGGGTACTGGTGGATGAAAAGCTCAACGTGACCTGGCAATGTGCGCTTGCAGCTCAGAAAGAAAACCGCATATTGGGCCGCACCAAGAGAAGGCCAGCAGGTTGAGTGAAGTGATTCTGCCCCTCTACTCTGCTCTGGTGAGACCCCACCTGGAGTACTGTGTCCAGATCTGGGGCCCCCAACATAAGAAGGACATGGACCTGTTGGAGGGAGTCCAGAGGAGGGCCATGAAGATGATCAGAGGGCTGGAGCACCTCTCCTGTGAAGACAGGCCGAGAGAGTTGGGGATTGTTCAGCCTGGAGAAGAGAAGGCTCCAGGGAGACCTTCTAGCAGCCTTTCAGTACTTAAAGGGGGCCTACAGGAAAGGTGGAAAGGGACTCTTTATGAGGGAGTGTAGCGATAGGATGAGGGGTAATGGTTTTAAACTGAAAAGAGGGTAGATTTAGATTAGATGTTAGGGAGAAATTCCTTACTGTGAGTGTGGTGAGTCCAGTGAGACAATGGAACAGGTTGCCCAGAAAAGTAGTGGATGCCCTGTCCCTGGAGGTGTTCAAGGCCAGGCTGCATGGGACTTTGAGCAGCCTTGTCTAGTGGAAGATGTCCGTGCTCGTGGCAGGGGGGTTGAAACTAGATGATCTTTAAGGTCCCTTCCAACTCTAACCATTCTATGATCTTTGTGATGTTGAAGGATTCTTAGTTATGTTGAAGTATTTGGTTCATAGGAGACATTGTCTTTGCGATCCATCTTGAAGATGACTGTGAAAGTGACTCAAATGAGAGCAGGGTGCTGTGTCTCGTCATGGGAATGATTGGATGCAACATGAGTGATGAAGAAGTGAAAGAGCTGGGTGCCATCAGATGTCATATGTGAATGGAATATAAAACTTGGTAACTCTGACTTTTGTATGGACTCCTTAAATGTTATTTGCAGACAAGCCTTGGCTCTGTATGCTCTACTATCTTCCAGAGGCTTATGTTGGAAATTAGTGTTTTTGAAAGTAAGTCTACATAAGTTGGCAGTTTTGTCATTGAATTAGCTCTTTGTTCATGTTGTCAAGACTAAATTCTGCTGAATGTTTTTGCTAAGCTTTTCTTTGATTTATATTCTTCTCTCTTTCATTATGAAAGTGGGACACAAGTTAGAATGTTTTTTCTTTTTCTTTTCATTTTTAAGGTATACGTTGGTGAGCTTCCTCAAGATTTTCTTCGCATTACCCCGACACAGCAGCAACAACAAATCCAGCTGGATGCCCAGGCAGCTCAGCAGCTACAGTATGGAGGTCCAATGGGTACAGTTGGCAGACTCAGCATTACTGTAGTACAGGTATAAATAGTACCATCTTTGTACAATTAAGTAACTGTAATTATTAATACAGTTAATATTTTTAATTGGTGGACACAAAAAGATTTTGTGTTGGAATTTGAGTTATTAAATTACTTGTATAGATGGAATGAGGAATTTTTAAAGTTATTGTAGCTTCATGTTTCTGTACATCAGCATTTTTTTCCACTTCCATGCTTCATGGCTCCATGGTGCATGCTGCAGCAATTTCCTGTAAACCATGCTATTATAGCACATAATCAAATAAACTCATGAGCTTTTTTTTACAGTGAACGGTTTTCTCTGAAAACTTTTATTAAGAAAGCTTCCTGTAGAAGCACTTAATATCGGAAGGCATTAGCAATTTTGAGAATATTGTAGGGAATTGCAATTGCCTTATGTGTTTTCCCTTAAGTGACTGCTCTGTTCCATCCCCATTTCCTCTAATGCATTTGCTGTTTTTCCTGGTGCTTCCTGAGGGTTTTCTTATTAATCACAAATGTATAGTCCTAGCACTTTATTTTCGGCTTCCTCTTTTTCCCTTATTATCCTTTCTTTTATCACTTGACAGTTCTGTATTACTGCATTCATTATGCATAAGACTTCAGATTTTAAAACTTGTCTGTCTTAACACAATTCGGTTTATCTACATTGGCATACCAGATGTCCTTCATATTAACTTAACATACCCCATCTTTTGCAAGTGCTGTTTTCAAGTCATTCTCTAAAAACATACAAAGAGATATTTAGCACCAAGCCTGGAGCAGTACATGTATGGTTACAGCTTCCATGATGAGGTCCTTATTGGGGAGTAAACCTATATAGGGTCTCTGAGGAAAAGAGGCAGTGATCCTTCCTTTCTGTGTCTTTCATTGGTTAGCTTGCTCCTTCACAGCCAGTATCCTTGCTCTGAAAACTGGGGGTAATGCTGTTTCAAAGCTTATTACTTCTAAGGTCTAAATACTTGAACTCATTCATTGCATTCAGTTGCAGCCCTCTTTCTAGTTGTGAGGAGTTTCCTAATCTGTGTTCAGAAAGTATAAGATTGGAAGCCATTTCTGCAACTTTGAACAGCAGAAAATTGTTACCACTTTTAGAGCATAGTGGTAGAAGCTTTAGTAGAATTTGTTCCAGAGGTAGGAGTACATACGTAAATCCTGAGTGATTCTGTTGATATCATGACAGAGATTTCAATGTTGTTATTTACCGTACTCTGGACTTACACCAAATGACAGAAAAACTCCTCTTAAGGACAAAAGATAATGTTTCAGTTGAAGTAGAAACTATGCAAGCTTTTGATTTATTTATTTTGCTATATGGAATACTAAAACAAAAAAAATGTAAGGACCTGTCACTCTCTAACCCAATAGATTCATGTTTCAAATTCACTCTATAGTAAGATGTTAGGAACTGTGATTACTCTTTCATGGACTCAGGTTTTACACCAGAATAATCCCAATATTTCAAGTGAAGTTACTCTAATTTTACCACGGTGGAAAAGCAGAAAGAATTTGGTCTGGACACTCAGTGTTTCAAGCCAAAGGAAGATAAAATGTTTTGTGCCTTTCATGGTACTTTTATACCGATAGATTTATTATTTTTTTTTTCCTCAAGGCTAAATAGTGTATGCAGAGGCAGTAAGAGCTTTTAAAATTTTGAGTGAAACACATTTTAGGTCTTTCTACTACATAATTTTATGCAATAGGTGTGATGGTTTTCCTAATGCACTGCCCTTGCTGCAGGAGTGCATTGCTGGCTTATTTCCAACTTAGTGTCCACCAAGACCCCCGGGTCCTTCTCTGCAAAGCTGCTCTCCAACCAGTTGGCCCACAGCCTGTAGTGGTGCCTGTGGTTATTCTTCCTCAGGGGCAGAATGGTTTCATTTGTTGAACTTTGAGATTCCTGTCTGCGCACCTCTCCAGTCTGTCAAGGTCCTTCTGAATGGCAGTACAACCCTGCGGTGTCTCAGGAGATAGTCTTCTGTGCCTGTCTGAGAGTTTATGCAAGAGTGCTGTGGGAATCTCAGATGCACATTGAGGCACGTGGCATTCTGGATAGGAGACTTGGCATAGTTAACCTGCAGAACGTGAAACACTAGTTGAAGTATTTTGTATTTAAATAAGTGTTGGTAAAGTATACAGAGCAGCATGCCTTAATTCTGTTACTAATAAACTGGTGGAAGATCAGAAAATGTTTTTGAGAAGGTAATTTACTGTTTTTTTTTTTTTCCCCTTGCAGATATATAGGAATGGTGGTGAGTTTGTCTAAGCACAGTTGATTGAGTCCTATTAAATTACTAGAGCGGCAATTTATATGCACTTTTTCCTTTTGGTGATGTTGTATGATAAGCTGCTTAGTATGAGGACTTCAGAGTCTGGAGAGTGCATAATTTAGGTGCCAACTTCCCTACTTTAGTTGTTAAATCCACTTTTACAAGGAGCAGTTTGAGACATTTCTCTCCATCTGTATTGTATGAATTACTGAACCACCGTGTGCCCTGAAGTAGAAAAGGGCTTTCCAGGCCAGAGCCGCGGCCATTGTGAGTAAATCTTATGCAAGTATTTTGTCACTTGTCTTACTATAAAAAGAACTATGGGCTGCTTAGTACGGGTCAGAGGAACAGCTCTTCCAAAAAGTCTGGTTTCTACTTTGGCATAGCTATGTAATAGTACCCAGTGTTGTCTTCAACAACTTCGTTCGTTCTATTCCTCTGATGTTACAGAACAAGTATGTTGGATATCTTCTGATTCTATACAGCATCTGTTTTTATAGTAGTGTAGATCTTAAGATGCCCACCGAATTAAGTAACGTGAAATGCACAGTCTGAATTAAGTTTTTTAATCACTTTGAAAAGTATGATCTACCAGATTTTTGCCTCAGTTGAACTGCTTTTGCAATTTATGCTTTTGTATTTTGTGATATTCTTGAAGCTACTGGGTTTTTGTATTTCATCATTTAAAAGTACTTCAGTGGAAGAAGACAGGCTGTCTGTCACATTAAGTTTATGACTGTATATTGGAGAGGAGATACCTAGGCAAAAATTGAGCTTATTACTATTTCCTTGTAATGATGTATCTTTTGGTTTGGTATGGAGTGACTTATTTTAGCTGTGGAGAAGATGTGTGTTTTCTACAACAGACAGGTTAAAAAGAGGTTCCCTTTTCAAGGTCTTTCAGACATTTAATGGTGTCATTGGCTGTTCTGTGTTTTAATGCTGTATCTTTTTTTTTCCTTTTTGTCTACCTCATAATTGAATCTAGTCCATTGTTTAATATCTGATTCTCTTTGTGAATAATAATTAACTTCTCAAGTTAATGTAAATATTATACACTTACAGGCTTTCTTTTCTTTCCAGGCAAAACTGGCAAAGAACTATGGAATGACCCGCATGGATCCATATTGTCGAATACGGCTGGGTTATGCTGTGTATGAAACTCCAACAGCACATAATGGAGCTAAGAACCCCCGCTGGAACAAAGTTATTCAGTGCACTGTTCCCCCGGGTGTGGACTCCTTTTATCTAGAGATATTTGATGAGGTCAGAACTACTGTTTTTTCAGCCCTTCCCCATCTCCTGGTTGGACTGAGGTTTGGGTGGAATTTTGCAAAAAAGGATTGAGTTACCAATGGCTGTTTCTTAGCTGTGCTCTCTGGGAGATAATGAAAAATTTTCAGAATTCCAAGAGCAGCAATGCATAAGGCTTCACTCTTCCCCAAAAATGTCAGAGCTCTTACTTTTCCTTCAGCAGCTGATATGGGGTATTAGCAGTGTTCCCTGCAAAGGAGGAGAAGCAAATATATCCGAGTGATGTTTAAGCTTCTCTTCGCTGTCAAAATACCCTGCAGCTTTATATTCTATACTATTAAAAATAGCTTGTTTCTACAATGCTGTTTTACTCAGAAATTCTTCAGTATTATTCTAACCCAGGAAGAGCTTGGAAGCTTTCCTAAGCTCGTAAACACTAAGAATAAAACTGTCAAAGACTGTGTAGTCACTAGGTTTTATTAGCAGAAACATAACTTAATCTATCCTTACCGGAATTTCATTCCAAGTGGGCATGTAGGCACTTGTCTATGCTTCACTTAGACACAGTGGTAATAAATACCTAACCTCTGAATAATTTAATGTTCTTAGAAATTTAATTGGTCTAATTAACAGCTCTGGTAGGTAATCTGCTCTGCAAAGCTTTTCTAGATGAGTACTACCTTAAATTCTAGAATGTTGTTCTAGATATTGCTATGTGGGCAGCAGGGAATACGTGTCTGCATCTCAGCTGTTCCAGTTCAGAATATTGACTTTGATTTAGTACAAACATTCCTTCTTGAACAATTTAGAGCCATAGAACGGTTAGAGTTGGAACGGACCTTGAGAATCATCTACTTCCAGCCCTCCTGCCCTGGGCAGGGACACCTTCTACTAGACCAGGTTACTCAAAGCCCGGCCTTTAAACTAGGAGGCTACAACTGAAGGGCAAGTCTGTGGTTTGCCTTTTTTTGCTGCCTCTCTTCCTATGTGCAGTAAAACTTGGCACTACACCAGCTGTGTGGTCATTACACAAGTGAGGTTTCTGGATGCCATTTTGTGGGCTTAGTTGATTGCTTGAACTGTCTGTTCTGTTGATGCAGCATGGATGGCAGATTAGTACTTGTATCTGTTCTTGAATTACTGGAGTTCACAGCCTGTCGTAGTAGTGTAAACAGAAGCTGTTTACAGTCATTTTATGGTTTCTGGTATGATGTCGCTAGATTCACAGTCTATGCTGATATTAGTATGTTGTATTTCTAGATAGATGTGTTCTGCTTCAGGTTTTCAGTTTCTTATTATTAAATATATGCCGTCAGTCTGTAATCCCACTTGCAGCATCATTCATCGTTGTTGGAAAAGATGGCCAAAATATTTATTGACACTTCAGTAATTTCAAAAGAAATAACTTTAAAAAAAAAAATTGGCAAAATTAAATAGCAAAAAACTGAAGGAAGTGTTTGTCAAAAATAATTTTAAGGGTTTTTTTTTTTTCAGGACAATTAACTTAATAATATTTTTTAATTACATTCCAGCGGGCCTTTTCAATGGATGACCGTATTGCTTGGACACACATTACAATTCCTGAGTCTCTGAAACAAGGAAACGTGGAGGATGAATGGTACAGCCTGAGTGGAAGGCAGGGTGATGACAAGGAAGGGATGATTAATCTGGTTATGTCATACACGGTAAGCCAAGTTTGGGTTGGGAGGAGGAAGGGACAGAAGCTTCTTGGGTAGTGGGAGGAGAGATATTTTAGGTTGAAGTAGAAATAGTTCTATTGTACCCCGCCTGTGACTGTGTGTGTTAGTATTTAAAATAATTATGCTCAACTTGGGGATTAGCAGTCAAAAATATTAGTAAAGGCAGAAAATACTTTTTGGTGAGGTGGTAAATGGGTATTTAGTGGTAAATGGGTACCACAGGAATTGTGGTAGTAAAAGTGTTAAATTGATACTGTGTTTAAAGTACTGGTTTACGTAAAAAATAATTGATTTGGACTAAAATTTGCTTTTAGGAGCAGTATACTACTTCTAATAAAGTCTACGTTTGCTCTAAGTTTTAATTTACAATGAGTATGTTGTATATTCGTTTCACAAGAATAAGGCATGAAAGCTGATTAAACCTATATTTTAAAATAGTTTGTTTCAGTAACAAAATTTCGGTCTCAAATTTTATCGAACTGTTGCAAAAGGCTAGTTTGAGACAACGTGTTTATATTGATCTACAGGCAAATAAATTGTCATTTAAAAGGATGGTAGTTCAGTTAATTTGCCAGAGATTTTGCTTAATATAGATTAGCACTTAGTATAGTCATATTGTAATACTGAAGATGGATGTACAACGTGATGATTTCTTTGCATATACTGTTTTAATTGCTGGTTTAGTTTTTTCTATTTCTTGAGTAGTTCTAATCTGTGCTCTTTGTGTCAAGTCTTTGCCAGCTGCCATGATGATGCAGCCCCAGCCAGTGGTCCTGATGCCCACTGTATATCAGCAAGGAGTTGGATATGTGCCTATAGCAGGTATGTTTTCTCTCCTTGAAGACTCCTAAAACTTCCAGATGAAGGGTTTTGCAGAAACAGCTACCAAGTTCTTCCTGTTTTTTGAATGCAAACGAAGGTGTAAATGATTTTGTCTGTGACTGCTTTTCCAATGATACATTCTTGGGAGGAGAAGAGTGAGCAAATTAAGCGTAGGTCTGCTTTCAGCTTTGTACCCTGTTTAAGGAAGATGCACAAATTTGATTAAATGGACTAAAATGATTACCAAGTTGGAACAAGTAGCTTGAAGACTTCTCTTCTTGAGTGTTTATTTTAGACTTATGTCAGTTCACTGAATACCTAAATATCTGTCAGACTGCACTCTAATGTGTGCTTATTTAAATGGTGGCAACCCATGTGTGAAACTCTTCAGACATCAGAAAGTGCACCAAATGACGTGTGCTGTCCAAACTGCAGCTTAAATAGCCTGTAAAGGGATTGACTCTTCTGTAGTCTTTGAAGGTGCTTTGTTGGAAACTTGCTACACAGCACGTGAAGCATGTAGCGAAGTGAATGAAAAATGTTAGGGAGCTCTGAGATAGTTAAGTAAATACATCAAGAAGAGGTAAAGCAGGTATTGTCAGTTCTCTTAGTCTGTGCAAAGTAAGTTTTGGACTTCTGTAGAAAGATGTGTTAACTTAGGTTTTGTGATTTTTTCTATCAAAGATAAAAAGCCTGAAGTATGTAAATAAGCTTGAATTTGTCCTTCTTAGATAACTGATAAGTAAAGTTGGGGGTTTTTTTGTGTGTTCTACTTCAAGCCCTTAAAAGCTCCAGTTTGTTGTATGGACATTTATTCAGTAATATGTGTATGTTTCTAGGGAAAATAGGATATAAATTTACATATTTTATATTTCATTACGTACAGTTGTATGAATGAGTGATAGAGCATGTGGGATGTAATTGCAATGCTAAGGGCTGACACAACAGATTTTTAAATTTTTTTTTAAAGACTCATTCCTGATTGAATTTAAAATTTCACTCTCTGCAAAAACAAAGCTCCTCGACAGAAGACTGGTTGTATAACTTAATGATTCGTACCTCTTGTTTCATTTTTATAGAGTTAAGTTAGAGCAAAACATGGAAAAGTTTGGTTACATACTTCTATTCTCTGAGACTATGCAGTTTCCTTCTTCTGAAGTGCTGTTATCTCTATAGCTTAATTCTCAGGATTTAAGTCTTCCTTGCTTTGCCATTGAACCAGTTTCAGCTTTTGAGTGCATCCTGAAGTGTGATTCTATTGTGTCAGCCAGACTTCCGTGTAGCTTTCTGTGTTTGAATTAGATGCCATATCTATTTTTGCTTGTAGGTTCATTGCATCCCTGTATACTAAAGCAGTTGGTGAACTTCAAACATAGTTATCTTGTGTGTAGTTAAAAGAAAAACAATAGCTGGGGTGGTACATATAGCAATATATTAGAAGGTGCTATAGAATTTCTTGAACCGATCAAAATAAGAATATTCATATTGCAAAATTGCTATGCCAGTCAGAGTACAAACAGTAGAAGTGAAGAAGAGATTGGTTTCCGGTGTAGTTGAAACCAGACATAGAACTGAACAGATAAAACTGATGCTAGACCTTGAAAGTTGAAAAACAAGTACAGTGGTGTATTTTGATGTTCAGACCTTGATGTTTAATAAAATCTGTATTTATCTTGAGAATATTTTCAGTAATACTTATTTCTTCACTTGTCCAATTAGATTTAATAACTAATACTTAGTAAGTGATAGTAATGCCTGACATGTTAGCATATAAGAATTTGCCTTTGTGTAACAACTTTATTGATTTGTGTTGGAGCATTACCTTTCTGCAAAGATCCAGCATGTTTCTTTTAATTAATGCTATGATAATTTTCTGTATTAAAATTCTTCCTGATTCTATGACTTATATTTTTAAAGTCCCACCCCTTGATTTGAACTTTTCTTTTGTTCTGGGAAAACTTAAATGTGCTTCCTTGATGTTATAAATGCCAAACTTATTACAAGCCACCTTTGATGTATTTAGATTTTTTTAAATATTTTTTTTGAGGTTTTTTTTTTGATACTACTGTGCGGTGTGTTTGCTGTTCTAGAATTTCTGTGGGGACCATCAAAATTTCTCAAAGCACTGAGTTTTAAAACTTTTGCCTATTCATTAATCAGTGACGACTCATAATAGTTAGGTGGATGGTTAGGTTTGGTCTCTGAAAGTGACTTCTGCTGTTTCATACATTCAGTTGTATGGCTTAATAAAAGTAATTTCAAATTATAAAAGCAACCAATAGTGCATCTTGGAAGACATGGAGTATTGTCAGAATGTTTTCTATATACTGAACTAGATGCCTCTCCTGGATTCTGTAAACTCCTTCAGAAAGGTGCATGCAAACTACTGGCCTTCCCTGCCCACCTGAATTGATTGTACCTTCTAGGGAAACTGTTGGTACACTTTCTTTGGAATACTGTACAGTGTTTTCTCTCTTTTTGAGACTGGTAGGACATCAGTATGTTCCACAGGAATATGTTTACCTTCTTCCCATCTTCTTAGTTCAGGGTTTTTGCCTATCCAGCTAAATGACTGTAGTGAATAAGCAAGATCTTATTTGTTGCCTTCAGAAGAATGGAAGAGCAGCACTGAATAGTTTATTGCATCTGAAATGGAGGACATTCTGCTGTTGGGCAAGGCTGTTAGAATCTAAGTCTTATCTATGATGGAATTTAGTGGGTGGACTAAAATGCTTATCCAAACAATTTAACAGTTATTTGTTAACTGTCCAAAATAGCTGCGCTTTAAAGAGATATGGTGCTAAGTCAAATTTAGCTGTGTCATGAAGGCCAAGCTGATCTTTTTCTGAAAGAGAAAATTTCTATTCAAAACTTAGTATACATAACTAACCTTCTAATTAAGGTTGAAGCAACTAATTCCTCTTACACTTAACTCTATCATACAGAAGTGAATAGTAGTAGCAAGCAGTTAGTCACTGTGGTAGGCAGATGAAGCTTGAAATGCCAACGCAAGTAATGCTTTTTTCCCCTGCACTTGATGGTAGATGTTACAGCGCTGTGACGAAAGCAGAAATGGCCATAAAGTATTCTTGCACCATGTTAATTCATTTCAGAAGTCTTAAAAATCAAAAACTTTGGACAGTGACACTAGTTGCTACAAACCATAATTGCCATAGATGATGTCTATGGATTGGCTTTGGGAAAATTTGAACTTGTCAGTCCTGTTGCTCTTCTAAAAGTTGAGTTTATCTACCATCTCTTCCCATTTCTTTTTCTAGGCTGTAGAATTTTGTAGAATGCTGGTTGCTTACACTTGAAACTGATCATCTTGTTAGTGTATCAACAAGTAAGCTAAAAGAAATTAGTTAAATGAAGCAAGCTATATTTCTTACCAGTTGAGTATTTGTGGGATAAATAGGAAATATATTTGTATTTAGCTTATAAACACCTGTGTATAAAGTAGGTTAAAACCATGTGTTTCAAGGCTCTGTCAGAGTCCAGAATATCATTTTTCATTGATGCAAAGTTGTGTGTATTTGTACATTACTCCTTTAGGTATTGAGTCTGTCTGTATTGAGTTTCACGGGTTAGCACGTGATGTGATTGGTATTTGTTCAGAAAACCATGGATGTATGTTGTCCTTTCTGGGCTATGAAATGTAATCCTAGCTGCAAACACATGGTGGCTTGCTTACTTTGAAAACATTTCTTCTAATTGTTACTTATGTAAAAGCAGCACATTTAGGAAACTTGTTCAGACTGCAGAAGCAAGTTAGTTGGGAGACTGAATCCTAGCAGCATTTAGGTTTTGATATTAGGTAGTTTAAGTTTTTTACCCAATTGCCTCAGTTTATCCAACTTTCACCTTTGGAAGCTAAATGGTTCATTTCCTTTTAAAAATAGATTAATGTTTCTTTCCCATGTCTTATTCCTTTCCCCTTGCCCCTTCATTTTCACCTATCTTTAGGGCTTGAGTACTTTGCTCTCGGTAAGTTTCCAAGCTCTTTTCTCACTCCCATGCTCATTGACTCAAGAGTCTTTGCATGAACTCATCTAAACTGAGCTTTATTTGTTACAGCTGACTGTATCACAAGGTATTGCCACTTGGATGTCACAATAGAACAATTTAATGCATCTCTTGTAAATTGTTAAAGCCCCTCTAACCTGTAGGAAAGTCTTTAAAGGCATCTGCTCAGCTTCAAGCTGTAATGACTAAAGTAATTGGTGTTAGTGGTGTTGATGGATAAAATGTGATATTAATATTCTCAAATCGTCATATGACAGTGAGCTATTCTAGGTGATAATACTGGTTTCCTAGAAGAGAAACCTCAGTCTTGCAGTTGTTCTCCTCCCCAAACCTTACAGTAGCAGCAGGTAATGTCATGAGTTTCTGTAAACTTGAAAGCAAAGAACTCCATTCTGCAATGACATAGAGAAGACAGCCTGCCAGTTGCCTTCCGTTAATCTTCAAATAAGCCTTTTTTCAAAAAGATAACACATTTTTTTTATCACTGTGTATCTTTCGCGAACATTTGGTTTAGATCCGTGTCAACTCAAGTATCTGACTTGAACTCTAAAGGCAAATTATGTTACAAGAAATAATTTTTCCTTCAATTAGACTTATTTTACTATGAGACCTTTGATTTTGAATGTGCAAAGATCCTGTGACATCCTTAACTTTGATAAAAACATTGGCCTTTTAGTGATAGGATGATAGTGATAGGTCAAGGCATAATAGCTTTAAACTGAAAGAGAGTAGATTTAGATTAGATATTAGGAAGAAATTCTTTACTGTGAAGGTGGTGAGACACTGGAACAGGTTGCCCAGAGAAGTAGTGGCTGCCCCATCCCTGGAAGTGTTCAAGGCCAGGTTGGAAGGGGCTTTGAGCAATCTGGTCTCATGGGAGGTGTTCCTGGCCATGGCAGTGAGGGTTGGAACCAGCTGACCTTTAAGGTCTTTCCAACTCTAACCATTCTGTGATTCTAAAATAACTGAGGATTATGGAGCATGTGGACAGTGCAGAAACAAGTCACTTTGAAGACCATGTATTACTTCATATCATTCAGACTTTGATCATCACAAAAAATGGCTCAGCCTTTCAATCAAGTATGTTCAGAAAATTCTAGAATTACTTCTTGTGAAATAAAATGTAATTTCTTGATGCTCTGAATTTTGGAAAGATGCTGTAAATAAAACTGATGTGGTTGTTGTGACATATTTGGTTTATTCGTAGCAGTGTAATTGCAGAATTTTTCTCTTGGTCCATATGCTTCACTTCTCTAGTAGTTTGCAAAGAAGCAATGTTTTATAAAAATGGAGATGATGGCATGCATGAATCTTTTTTTGGAAGCATATATCATCAAGACCTATTTATTTTTAAAAAAGTTGACACTGATTTCTTCCTTTAAATGAAAGAATTTGTGCTGAGAGCGTTCCTGAATTTACTCTGAAAGGGTCTGTGCATAGGATAGAATAACAATGAGTTAAGAAATTAAGTCTATAGGGTACTTGACTGAATAAGAAAATTAAAGTGTGTAATGCCTTGTGTGCAGTTAGAAGTTTGCCCTTTTAATACTGCTTTGGTGCTTCCATTGCTGCTCCTAGCAATTGACTTGCTATTGTACGCACTCGTTTCATGTATTGGAATGTCACAGCTTCTGCCAGCATGTTTGCCATTGTCATGTCACTGAATTGGAAAACAGTGCTCCATTCTTCTGATGTATAACACTTAGCTAATATCTGAGAGCAACATGGGAGTGTGCAATTCCATTTAGAGTGGATTCTTACGTGGTTTAGTTTCAGTTTTCACCTGTTAGTAAAATGAGGTTCTTAATTTGTAAAGCAGCTTTTTACTGAACATGGATCATTTTGAAGCTTATTCTAACTTTCTCTAATGACTGTATATAAATATATGTATATTTGCAAAATTTTAGTGCATAGTTCTTTAAGTTTATGCTTAAGTCTTGATTACTGTTTTGTAAATCAGAAATTATGGATGCTTTTAGCCCGGGTGTGGAAAAAGGCAAAAAAATCAAGGTACTCTTTAAATTGGTATTTGTATAGATTGAGCGTTGAGTTTCCTGAAGAGTAAGCATTTATCTTACTAAAAATCACTGTGATCCTAACTACAGTGTATACAGTGTAGTTGTAGGCTGCATAAACTAATTCTAGAGCTGTAAGCTGAGAAAATGGATTTTGAAAAGCAATACTATCAAGAAATTTCTTGTCTCTAAAATAGAATATTTGGATTGAAAATACTTCTTGAATACTGCCTGTGGAGATATCTGGCTTCATAATTATCTTGTTTCGATGACAGTAGTAAGAAAAACTGTGTTCTGGTCTTGATTTTTTTTGACACTGACATGACAACTCAACTTTTATTGGTAAGCTGTAGAATGCAGTAGTGCTTGAGAAGTGAGCCTCGTGTTTCATTTGGATTAACATTTTAAACTGATTCTCATATGCACAGTTCCTACACAATTTAGGCTGATAGCTGGATGATCTTAGGGTGCTGGTGAATTACTGAAGAGTATTAGGAAGCTTGTGTTAGAAATAAAACATAACTTCTATTGCTCAGTTCTTTCAGGTAGTTTGCAACTTTATTTTTTAGGCCATGCATCTTTGTTCACCTCTTGTAAATGCCTAGATCGCTCGTAGGAAGTGTGAGGAATTGAGGCTTGTTGAAGCTATGGAAGAGGCAATCTGAAATGCTGTTGGATGTGATTATTGGGTAAAGTGCATTTGCAGTGTAGGTGAGGACTGTGCGGTGGTTTGCCTTCAGGCTGCACGCGTGGTCTGGTTTGCCAGATGTTCAAACACACAGTACCAGACAGAATTCCAGGGACTGTGGTCCAAATGGCATAAGAAGCTCTAGAGCTAAAGTTTAGGCTGTTGTGGAAGACATGAGAGGGACATTTCTTTAGTTGTCAGAATGAACCTTTAAAAATAGATGCAGCCTGTACATTAGACTTAAAGCATCTAGGTTCCTTTTTTTGTTTCTAATAAAACTTACGATGATTACAAGGGGAATGTTAAAATAAAAATTGGAGAACATTGATCAGTACGGTTGTGCTTACAATTCGGTAATGCATCCCTTCAGATAGGACAGAAGTCCAAGTTGAGGAAAGAAGTAGCAAAGAGTATGTTAGATAAAATCAAGGTTGCAGTGCACACAGTCAGACTATATTCAATTACAGTACCTTGTCAGCCAGAGTTGATGTAAGTTAAGATGGGTTTAGCTGATCCAACCTTGAATGTGAATTTGAATATAGCATTTTTAAAGCTGACAGGTTAAAGAAAATCTTGAAGAGACAAGAAATTGCTTTTTTTTTTTTTAAGGAGCTGTTAAGTCTGAATAGAAATAGTGTAATATAGTTGCAATACGTTTGATCACTTAGAGGCACGCTTAATAGTACGGTCGGTTGTAGGTTTGCTTTATGTTACTATGTTTTTTGAGCAATTAGAATTCAATAGAAGAGAAGCAACTTTTGATCTACTGAGTAATACGTGAAATCTGGTTCAAAAAGTAGTTATTTTGAAGATGTGTAATAGTGGTGATGCAAATAGTTCACCATTTGTGTAACTTAAGGAGAAGTAATTAAGGCCACAGAAAGAAAGCAAAACAGGGGAACTAAAAACTAAGTAAAAACAAATTTTTAGCTGCCCAAAGGAAATGTATGCCAAATTAAAAAAAAAAAAAAAAAAAGCTTTTGGAGAATCCTAAAAAATCTCTGCAATAAAACAGTAAAGTAGGATTCTGCCAAAAATTGGTAGCCTGACCAAATGAGGGGATGCGAGAAAGTTAAATTATATATTAAATCTAAACTGGTAATAAGGTTAGCTAACAAAGCCTTTGAAGATCAAATCTGTAAGGAGTTGAGAACTATTTATTTTAAAGAAGCAGAGAACCTAGAATCATTTAGTTAATTAAGTGACTATAAAGATAGAAGTATATAAGGGAGTGAAAAAAACCAACCCCCAAAACAAGTGTTTGATTTTTGCCCTTCTTAGGAAGGAATGTTGTGGGTTTTTTTTCTTATGGAGCGGGAGCCTCAGATTATAATTTTAGAGCTTAACACTAATTGTTAATATGATTAGTAGGAAGATGCAGGTAAGATAACATTTATTTCCAGTCTTGTGTTTTGGATGTCTTTAGCAAATGGAGTATGTAACCTATTGCTTAATTAGTCTTGCTTTCAGAGTCCTGGAGGATAACAGATGGTTTTTTTTTAAAAAAAACAGTTCTGAAGTTAACTGTTTTCCCTATTGCATAAGCTAATTAAATGGAGATTAGAATGATCTGATTTAAAACAAACGACTAACTAGGTAAATTTAGGAGGAGGTGACATGGTTATGTAGGGAAAGCTCATTCATACCTTAGAGATTATAGGTGTATGAGTGTGTGGGTAAGAACGATGTGGTCTATGTATATCACTTTGTCAGCTCCATTTTGAAAATGTTATTTGCTATGGACTCTTCCTATCATATGATATTCTGATACAATAAAAGTCCTCTTGTGGTTTAATAGCTATTTTGAAAAGTTGATGAACAGATAAAAATAAGTGATGAATCATCCCCTAATGGAGGGAGGACTTTGGTAGGGTGCATCACACTTTTTTAAAATCAGTTGAGGGAAAGTGACTAAATAGTCTTTCTGACTCCAACAGGTTGCAGACTGATCTCATTATATTAAATGGGAAGTAAAATCTCATATTAAGGCTGGCGTTAAAGCATTGTGTATAAAGAAAAACTTTTAACTAATACATATTTAGTGGTGATTTCTTGATTGGTCATTGTTACACAAAGATCTTTGAATTACTGTGGACCAGTACCACTTCTGGAACATAACTTGGGCAGAGAACCTGTTCTAGAAAGATGTATTCAGATTGTAACAGTCTAGGTATAATATCTACAATCTTCCACACCCCACCCCCGACCCCGTGTACATGTTAAAAAATAAAATGCTGAAGAAGTTGGGTTGCGGTGAGTCATGAGCTGCTTTCTTCTTAAAAATCATTGATTTTTTTTAAAATTTCCCCTCCCCTCACATATGTTTTGGGTTTTTTCTTCTGTTTTTTGCCTGCAGGGATGCCTGCAGTCTGTAATCCAGGCATGGTACCAGTGGCAATACCACCTCCTGCAGTCAACCCTCAGCACCTGTGTAACGAAGAGGACCTGAAATCAATCCAGGACATGTTTCCCAACATGGACAGGGAAGTAATCCGCTCAGTGCTAGAAGCTCAGAGGGGCAACAAGGATGCAGCTATCAACTCCTTGCTTCAGATGGCTGAAGAATCATAGGGTCCCCACTTCCTGCATAGTCCCCGTCCTTGATGCCACTTATTTTTACTTGCCAAGCCAGGGATTTAGCTAGAGGAAGAATTTCCCAGCAGCTTTCTGTTAGCTCATCCTATGTGAAAGATTAAACCCTCTTTCTCTGTGGACATTTGGATCTTTTTCACTTGCTTTCTTAATCTGTACATACTCAGTTTAGCTTATGTGCTACAATATAGCATTGAAGCATCTTTACTATCAGCTGTGCCCTGTGTGGCTATATTCTGATGGGGTGGGGAGTGATGCTGCTTTTTTTGTCTTTCTCTCCCCCTTTTTCTTACAAAGTAACTCTATGCAGTACAGGATTTACTACTGTTTGTTAGATTGAATTTTTTTTTTCCATGGAGGGTTAGCTCTTTAAATGTAACTGATTTGTTTGAAGTATTCAGGTTTCATCAAGCAGCCTATTTCTGCCAGAAATTAAAACAAAGACCTTTTCCTTATCCTGTAGTGCTGTGATATATTCAACTATTTCCAATTGAAGATTTTTAATTTAATAAGCTAAATTTGTTAGGTTGCGCTGTTGGTATTTGTAATGAGCATATTCTACTCAATCTAGTCATCGGGCACCAAAGCAATATATTATCTGGCATGCATTTGGGGCTTTATCCTCCCATATAGTATTGTTATGTATCTGTAAAACCTTAACAGGTAACTTTTAACTCATACAGTATGTATTGCTGTAGCAGAGAACAGGACTGAGCCCTAATGTATTCCCACAGTTAATTGCACTCTTAACTACTACTGCACTCCCATGGCTATTTCAAAGGATAAGTGCAGAAGGAAAGATTTTTATACCTGGAAAATTACTGAAGCCGTACACAATTATTTAAGGTGTTGTCTTACATTAAAGAAGCAGAAATCTATGATCTGGTTATAAGGCTTCTTTCTTTACACATATTTCAGCAAAATTATCGTGTTACATTAGTGGAAAAACTATTGTGTTTTTTCCTGTAATCTGAAATAAGAAACACGAAAAGTAGCTTCAGAATCTTTGAATAGCATTATGAGTTGCTCAGTGACTTGTTAGACTACAGTTGCTGTAGTAAATTCATTATTATTTGATGCAGATGGGAATAAAATCTTTGAGAGAAAATCTAACATATCCGAGTTGCAGTCTGATCCTCAGAGGAGGTTGGAGGTTGCTTGTATTTATTGTTAGTGTTATTTTTTCAGATAACTGTTCATCTTGGAGCTGCAGAATCTTATGGCATGCACCAGTAACACCTGTTGGATAAATTTCTGCAGTGTCTGTTTTTGTAGATGGTAAAGTAATGCACTTTAAATAATATGCACCAGTTTATTTTTCCAGTGATGTGCAATGTTGCTGTTTTATCTTTTCAATGTTTAATTTCAAATACTTTCTACAATAGCCATAGACCTTTATATTTTGAAGAGTTGGAATGAATGTACACTTGAAATCTAGGCTCTTGAGTGATTCATGAGAACATTAAAGCCAGGTTTGGAACAGGGAAAAGGGACCCATATTCTGTTTTTCCCCATTCTTTGTTTCATGTCCTGTGCTTAAAATACTTTCTTTATGATCTGCTGAAAAGCTGAATTTATTCCCCACCCCCAACTACATTCAAGAAGCCTTTGGGTAGGACTGGCAGTAGAGCATGAATATTTATTTTTTATGATTAAAAGTGATACTGAAACTTTTGAAATACAGCACCAAAAATCATCCCAGTTTCTGACCTTTTAAAGCTGTCCTTTCATAATGTATGATTTTTAAGTTTTGTTATGAATTCCTTGCTATCTTAAATTTACCATTGAAAGAATAAGTGTCTTTATGCATCCTCCAATTGGCTTTTCAATAATGAGATTCAAGTCTATAGTTTCCATGTCTTTTAGTTACGGAGTCACCACATTTTTATTTTCTAAAGTAAAACGGGTGTTCATCAAGAAACTAGTCTTGCCCCTTCCCTACAATCATGGTAAACTTTGTGATTGGGTAGGCGTAGAGGCATTTGGTCTTTATAGCACAGTGATTTGTGACATTGTCACCCAAGAGGGTAAAGCTTGGTAAGGATTTAACGCTTGGATATCTCCAGGAAGAGTCCTTTGCTCTAACTTCTACACAGATAGCATGAATTGCTATGGATGGAACAATTCAGGGAAAATGTATATATTTAAATTTTTATATTAAAACGTTGGGATCCATAATACAGCTTTTTATAAAAGCAAGTGGTCATGGTTCAACTTAACAGCTGGTAAATTGTACTGCATCCTATTACAGCTCAATTTCAAGCACAGAATAAACACCTTTCAAGCCTAACCACCAGGAGGCGTAAGTGCAAATGTTAGGTTAGCCAGGTTTATTCAAAACTAGGCTCTGGACCTCTGAGGGAGGCTCCTGTTCTTAGAATTTTTTGTTTGTTTTGTTCTAGGCAAATGTTATGCAAAGCAGGATAGATGTATGAGTTGAAGATGGGGTATGTAGGAGCAGTATGGCCAGTAGGTGGATTTCAGCATGTTACACTATACTTAAATATTGTTCCAGGGATTTTTTTGTCTTGATTTAATTAAGCATTATAGCTGAAACACTTATGTCAAGATGTGCTACTTTATCTTCTTAAAAGGAACAAAACACTGATCGTAAGCCTACTCAGCTTTTCAGCATGTGTATCCTCTCAGTCAAATGGTTCATTGTCAGGTTTGAATTGGAGAGAGATGAAAAAAGGCAGGGAGTGTTTAGTTATTCTAGGGTCTGTGAAATGAAGGCATTGGAAGTGAAAGTCTGTTTCTTGATTTTAAAACAAATAAATTGTCACTCATTATGATTGTAGCTTTTGACAAAATGCTAATGGGATAATACTGTGTTTGATGCTGCTTTTTTCTGCACAACAGCTTCAAGCAGCTTGGAGCCAAAGCCAGCTGTGTAAGACTGGCATCTGCTAAAAGTTAGTGCTCTTAGTACTAGTTTAAGTCCTGCCAAGAGCCTGAACTTGCTAAAGGTAGGAAAATTTTTTGTCTAGCTAGATCCTTGCTACTTTCTTCTCTACTGTCTTTGCATCTGCTGATGGTACTGAATGTTTTTTTTTTCCCTTACAAATGTTATTGCTTGTTTGGTTGATATGTAATACAGTACAGAGGATGTTTTTTGCTGTAATAATTTTGAAGACATTGTTTCTCTGTATTGAGGTCCAGTATCCAAGTGTGTTTCTTGCACTCTAAAGTACATTAAGTTTTTCATTCTAATTTAATAAATGTATCATCTAAATGAAAGTGTATTACGTCTCTGGTCTAGAATTCAAGTATCAGTCTTGCTCATTAGTTAACAAGTTACACTGGTTCTTAATGTGATCATCTGGTGGGACTAGTACAGTAAATGCTCAAAAGTATTTTAAGCATTTATCTCTAGGTAGATGCCTTTTTCTAACTCTTCTAGGTGCTACTTTCTCAAGAAAATATTACGGTATTGCAGGTCTAGAAGTCAAATTGAAGCAGTAGTGAGGTTGCACTGTTCGAAGGACAGCGTTGGAGGGCAAGGGAGGAGGGAAGAACAGCATATGAATATGGAGGAAATGCTCTGCAGTGTGATGGGATTGAGAAATCTCTAGATGAGAGGGTTGTCCAAGTGAAGAGTTACGAAATAGACCTTCTTATGTGCTATTTTAGCTACAGTAAGAGCTGGCCTTTAGCTGGCCTGCTAAAATATAATCAATGAATTTTAAAGATTTGGTTTACATAGCTCTGCAGTCAATCATAGAATTAAAAAGAGATGATATCCAAGGTCCTCTTTCTCATTTAACATCATTGCTTTGCTCAGTGATTATTAATCAGCTGCTAGTCTGTAGTATTAGTGTGTTATCAAGCTAACATTTTTGGGGTTTACTGTCCAGTTCATGGTGTGTTTTTTATCAGGAGTTAATTTTTATTAACAAATTATAGTTGAGAGGAATTTTTCACAATTGAATTTCCTCCAATTTATTTCCCTAATGTACTTAGTACCTACTACGTAACTGTGTTCAAATTGTGCTTTCTTCTAGCCCTTGAGTACCAGTTTCTATAGCAATTTATGTTCTAAAGCTTACAGTTTGCTTTCACATTTCTGCAGTGCACTGTAAGATATAAGAAAAGTGAGAATTAGTTTATTTAAATGTTGGCATTCTTGTGGCTGCTAAAGCATCTATTTAGCATTTTAATATTTATTAGCTTTTTCATTTCAATGCTAATCAACCAGTGATAATGTTTTGGGGGGTGTAAAGAAAAATCAGTGTATTTCGAATTATTAAAGCATTTAAGTACATGAATGAGAGCAGGGCTTCTAGGAAGAAATGCAAACATGTTTTCTTAGACTAAGTAGGAAAAATGAAAACCCATATTAACAGTCTTCTCTGCTGCGGTTTTTAGTTGTAGCCTACTGAAGACTTCAGCTTTCTCTCCTATTTCTTCAGGAATGTTGTTTAGAAACCCAAGTTATTCTATTTTTGTACTACAGTATATTTTAGAAAGATTTTCTTTACTATCGTGCTGAAAAGCCTTATTAATTTTGTAAGAACAAATAGGCTGGTATACTCATGATGTACCATAACTTCTGCAGTAAAATTTGCATATAGAAGGGAAAAATGAATTTGTGGAAAGCAAGTAGATTGAAATTGATCTTAGCTATGTGTGTGTTTCCATGTGTGAGAGAACTATGAAAGTACTGCTTTTTGGAGTATTCAAAGAATTCACTTAGAACAGGTTTTTAAAACATTGTGTGCTAATCTGGAATATGAAACAGACTACATACAAATGGACAACCTTGATAATTTTAATGCATTTATCATTGGAAGAGAATGAAGGATGATTCAATCTATTTTAAAATTATCTCCAATTATAAAATAACTACAGTGAGTGAAAAAGTACGCTGAGATTGTTTTCCATGTCTGTGCTGTCCACGTTTCTTTATGGATTAGATTCAGGAGCTTGTCACTGTGTCACAGGATGTTTTTCCACCTTGAATGTATAATTTCTATAATAGTAATAAGCTTAATGTGGGGCATTCAGGTTGATATGAAATGCTAAAGGCTATTTTAAAAATGAATGACTAAGTAATTATAAAAGTGCATATAGTGGGGGAATGGCAACAGGTTCCTGCCCAGCACGGCAGGCAAATCTCCTCCATGACTATCCCACCTTCACAGATGCCCTTTTATAATAGGTATGAGACTCTGCAAGTGGAACCAAACAAGGATGAGGACAATGATTCATCTAGGCTGGAGGTGTCACCACGGTTAAGTCGTCCTAGGCCCTACATCAAAACCACTTCCCTAAAGAAAAAAGACAGGTCGCTGTCATAGGAGACTGTTTTCTGAGGGGGACAGAAGGCCTGATTTGCTGACCTGACCCACTTTGTAGGGAAGTCTGCTGTCTCACTAAGGCCAAGGTTAACTTCCTACCGTATTACAGCCCTTGGATCATTATCCATTATTGCTTTTTCATGTAGGCAGTGATGAAATTGCAATAAGAAGACCAGGGGTGATCAAAACAGACTTCAGGGCCTTGGGACCAACTGGTTAAGAGATTAGGAGCACAAGTAGTGTTTTCCTCTATCCTTACAGTTGCAGGGAATGATGAGGGGAGAAACAAGAAGACCCAGCTGATCAATACCTGGCTCTGAGACTGGTCTCATCAGCAAAATTTCGAGTTCTTTTTACTCCAAGCCTGCTGATGACACATGGCATACACCTGTCTCAAAGGGAGGAAAAGATGTTTGTGCAAGAGTTAGCAGGGCTCATTGAAAGAGCTTTAAAGTAGATTTGAAAGGAGAAAGGGATAAAACCAGGCTTGCCAGAGATAAGTCTGGGGGTGGTACACCAGTGTTTGAGGGATGGTGTGCTAGCAAGGTCCTTCAGTCTGCTCCATGACGTTCTGGGTACATTGGAACACATTTGAAATGTCTTTATACTAATACATGCAGCATGAGGAATAAACAAGAGAAGCCAGAGGCTTTGACCCAGTCCTGGAGCTATGACATCAGTAGCTTAAGCAAAACCTGGTGGGGTATGTCCTATGACTGGTGTGTCATGATGGATGGTTATAGGCTCCTCAGGAGGGATAGGCAGAGCAGGTGAAGCAGGGTGGTGGTGCTGTATGTAAGGGAGGAATTGGTTTGTATGGTGTTTACAGTTGGCAATGATGTGATTGAGAGCATCTGGGTAAGGATGCAGGGGGAAAGCTTGTTGTGGGAGTCTGCTATCAATCACCCAGCTAGTATGATGATATCAATCAGTTATTCTACAAGGAATTAAGGGGCATCTGTAGATAAACTGCCCTTGTCCTTATGGGTGATTTTAACTTCCCAGGCGTCAACTGGGAATATCATACAGCAGACACAAACAGGCCCAGGAAATTCCTGAAGCACACTGAAGATAACTTCATGCAGGTACTAAGGGAGCTGACTAGGAAAGGTGCCCTCCTAGATTTGTTTTTTGTAAACAGAGAGGAACTCATGGGCAAAGTGGTGATTGATGGCTGTCTTGATCACGGTGACCATGAAGTAGTTGAGTTTCAAATCATTGGCAACAGGAGAAAAAACTGCCAATAAAACTTCGACCCTGGATATGGGGAGAGCAGACTTCAGGCTGCTGAAGGAGCTAGTTAGTAAGGTCCCTAGGGAATCTGCTTTTGAAGCTATTGGGGTCCATGAATGCTGGTCACATTTTAAGAACCATCTCTTCAGAGTGGAGGAGCGGGCAATTCCAAAGTGTTGGAAGTCAAGCAAGTGGGGCAGAAGGCCAGCTTGGCTGAGCAGAGTTCTTCTAGAACTTAGGCAGAAAAGGAAACTGTGTGCACATTGGAAGTAAGGACAGGCGACACGTGAGGACTACAGAGATGCTGTTTGCCACTGCAGGGAGAAAATTAGTGTGGCCAAAGCTCAATTAGAGTTCAAGCTGGCCAGCACTGTGAAGGACAACAAAAATGCTTTTTTAAATATGTTAACAGCAAAAGGAGGAGGATCAGAGATGATAACATTGGTCTGTTGCTTGATGAAGTTGGTCATGTCACAGATAGGGATGTTGACAAAGGGGAGATGTTTAATGCTGTCTTAGCCTCTGTCTTTAACACCGATGATGGATCCTGAGGCCCCCAGAGCCCTATGCTGGAAGACTGTGACTGGGGGGATGAGAAACTCCCAGCTGACTCTGAACTTGTTCGAGACTTGCTACTCCACCTGGGGGCACATAAGTCTATGGGGCCTAATGGGTGGGATTCATCCCAGGGTACTAAAACAGTTGTCCGATGTTATTGCAGAACCTCTATCCATTATTTTTGGGAGTCTGGAGAGGTCCTAGTCAACTGGAAGCTGGAAAATGTTGTTCCTGTTATCAAGAAGGGAAAGATGGAAGACTGTGGCAATTACAGTCCTGTCAGTCTTGCTTCAGAGCCTGGTAAAATTATAGAGAAGTTTGTTTTGGGAGTTACTGAAACACACTTGAGAGACAATGCAGTCATTGGTCATAGTCAATATGGGTTCAGGAGGGGAAAGTCCTGCTTAACTAACTTAACTTCCTTTTATGACAAAGTCACCCATCTGGTTGACCAAGGGAAGCCAGTAGATGTGGTGGGTTTGGATTTCAGCAAAGCTTTTGATACTGTCTCTTAGAGTATCCTTCTGGACAAAATCTCCAGCATACAGCTAGACAAGTCCATAATACATTGGGTGAGTAGCTGTCTGACGGGTCGGGCTCAGAGAGTTATAATAAATGGGCTTACATCAGGCTGGCAGCCAGTCACCAGTGGGGCTCCCCAGGGCTTAGTTATAGGGCCAGTGCTCTTCAGTGTGTTTATAAATGGTCTGGATGCCAGAGTCAAATGTAAAGTAAGTTTGCTGATGATACTAAATTAGGAGGAGGTGTGTGGACTCCCTCGGGGGTAGAGAGGCCTCACAGAATGATCTTGATAGACTAGAGAGCTACGCAATCACCAACCATATGAAATTTAACAAGATGCAGATTCTGCACCTGGGACAAGGTAATCCTGGTTATACCTACAAACCGGGGGATGAGAGACTGGAGAGCAGCCCTGTGGAAAGAGATCTGGGGGTTTGGGCTGATGGCAAGTTGAATATGAGTCAACAGCGTGTCCTGGCAGACAGAAGGACCAACTGTGTCCTGGGGTGCATCAAGCACAGCATAGCTAGCTGGTCGATGGAGGTGATTGTCCCACTCTACACTGCAGTGGTGCAGCCCCATCTTGAGTACTGTGTACAGTTTTGGGTGCCTCAATATAAGAAGACATCATACTATTAGAGTGTTCAGAGCAGGGCGACCAAGACGGTGAAAGGTCTCGAGGGCAAGCTGTGTGAGGAGTGGCTGAGGTCACTTGGTTTGTTCAGCTTAGAAAAGGGAAGGCTGAGAGGTGACCTCATTGCAGCCTATATCTTCCTCACAGATCGAGAGGTGCTGATCTCCTCTCTCTGGTGACCAGTGATAGGACACAAGGAAATGGAATGAAGCTGAATCGGGGAAAGTTCAGATTGGAAAAGGTTCTTCGCTAAGAAGGTGGTCAGTCACTGGGACAGGCTTCCCAGGGAAGTGGTCAGGGCACCAAGCCTGTCAGAGTTCAAGGAGTGTCTGGAACATGCTCAAGATAAACCATATGCATAGTCATATGGTTTATTTCTAGGTAGTCCTGCAAGGAGAAGAGAGTTGGACTTGATGGTCCTTATGGGTCCCTTCCATATATTCCATATGGGTCCCTTCAATATACCCCTTGATACATTCTATGATAGTAGCTTTTATTTAGAGCCAGCTCACTAAATGTAATTCCCTTCATAAAATTGAATGTATTCTGTTCTCAAATGGTACAGTATGAATTAAGAAGTTTGCTTGTTATCACAAGATTACTTTTTTTAAATTTTAATCTGTTGTGTAAATAAACTGGCAACAATTTTAATTTCATGGCTGGCTGGTAACTCTGAGTCCAGAAAATGCTTCATATAGTTCCAAACAATACAGCTGTGCTTGGAATAAATCTTTGGGAAGCTAGCAGTCCAGATAGCTGAGAGTGGTATCAGTTCAGCTCCCCAACTTTAAGGTGTCTACATTTTTATAAAGGGATCTTTATAAAGGGAGATTGATTTATACATTTGTCCTACTTCTAATGATTTTGCAATGCAGACTCTTGTAGTAACTTCTTATCTGGGCTTGATCATTTCATTTTCTATCATTTTGAAGAATGAAAATATGACTCTGCTTGTTCTAGTAGATGTTTCCAAGCTTCAAACCTTTTGTAGTCAGCCTGTTGTTAATCAGCCTGTCTCATGTGTTTTGGTTGTTACACATAATGATTTGTTTGTTCACAGACAGTAATGCATTGAAGAACATTAAACACCAGAAATCAGACGTGCAGTTCCAGCACAGCCATAGCACTACTGAAGAAAATACAACACATAAAAGGCTATAAAAGCATGGTTTTAATGGCATAGAATTTTGTAGTAAGTTCAAAATTCCTGTTAACTTACAAATGGTGTTAGAAAACACGGAGAAACTCTTAAATAATTGGGCGGGGATGTGTGCACGCTATTTTTTTGTCTTTTCACTTCAAGTGTTTTCTACAGTGGTGAAATGTTAAAATGTTTACGTTTCTTCCAGTAATAATTTTCTTCATCCCAAATAGCCTAAATACTATGAAGAAAACTACTACTTGAGTTATTTTTTTTACATTATTTTTTTTTTTTACAAAGTGTAAATTTGAATCTTATTGAATACTGTTAAAATTTCTAATTGATTAGAAAGGACAGGTTCACGTACAGCTTAGAAGTTCTTACATCGTGTCCCCCATTTTGAGTTGCTACAGTGCACAGTAGGCAAGGGATTTCTCATGTTGTCCTGTTTCATGTTACCTTGCCCTTAGCCCACTCTTGGTACCATACCTATCTCACCGCACAAACGTTCTCCACGTGCATCTTGAGGTGTGGGGCAAGTAGTACATTCTCTTGGAAAAACATGCTTAGCCTAGTTGGAGAGAGGAGGGAAACAGGTTTCCATGTTCTGCAATGTGCACTTGAACCTTCTCTTATGAAGAGAGGTATCTGCAGGCAAGAAATAAATAACCATTGGTGATGCTTCTGGCGAGTGTGAGAAGTGTTTAAAAAAGAAACTGTTTCTCATAGCAGGTAACTAACAAACCTAATCATTACAGCCATAAGAATAAGGCTGCAGTTTCTTGAGCAAGGCATCTAACATAATTTAGACAACGTTATCTGCCTTTTTCCATAAAGGCAGGGTTTGATTCAAAGCCTCCTCATATCAGCAGGAATATCTTCACTGAATTCAGTTGTTTAGATCAGGCTCCATTTCATTACAGGTCACACAGTAAGCACAGCAGTGTGAGAGGCTTTGGGTTATTGTCATATTTTCAGATGTCTTTTTTATTCATCCACTCTGCATTTCCTTGATTGTGAATTGGTCACATACAGAAAGCTGTAATAAGCACTCATTTGGATGCTTCAACTTTATTCAAGTCCTACTAACAGAAATAGGCTGTCAATTAGTCTAACCTGCGTGTGCTGCTGCTGGCAGAAACTGGTACTGACATTGTCGTACAGAAAATCACCCTCCAAGGTGCCTGCTTGGATATTTTTACAGTACTGGTAAGAAGAAGTTGTGAAGGGAATTTTTTTCAGTTCAAATTAAGAATCAGCGTATGGCCTGTAGCAGGAGGTCTGAGAACTCTTTCCCTCTTCATCCTAAATAATGTATTTTCAAGTGCTATTTTTATCCATGTGAAAAAGATCACTTGAAACTACCAAAATGTGGGTGTCTGAATAAGAAAACCTTAGCAGGATGATGCCAAAGGAAATTATGATTTCATTTTTTTACTTTAAAAAATGTTGAATACTTTAAAATGATGAATTTTAAACAGCTGGTAAGAGAAATCTGATAACCTCTCCGGAGCACATTTCTTTTCAAAAGAAATGGAAGGAGGTTTTGTGTGTCTCTTAGGTTTTCAGCATGTTCGTACAGCATGGAAGCAAGAAGCAGCTAAATACTTTCTGGCGTACTTCAGGATGTAAATTCACATAATACAGAGCCTCATTACCTCAGGACCAGGACTCAGCCTTCATGTAAAGTGAGTGTTTCAAAAGAATTTAACATGATCTGTGTCTTTACTGTTGAAATATAGCAGAAGTGGTAAAAAGTACCTCAGAAATGGCTTGGTCCGTTCAGCTATCTGCATATTTTTATATTGAAGGTGGTCCATTACTGCTATCTTTAGTGGGGGGAACAAAGCAAACAGTGAAAGCAGCTAGGAAAGTCAGAGGAACTCAATTACTTTAGTGTTGTGGTATAGTCAGCTGTCAGTAAACAGTGTGACCATAAGGACTACCTTGTGACTATCGCTGTATAAACAACCACAAAGATGCTGTGATACTAGATGTTAGAACACAGCGGTTTTGTTTCTTTGGTTGTCGCTTTTATGTTTTAAATAAAAATGCCTGTTTGTGCTATCATGTGAGTTGGGTTGGATGGCGTGAAGAAATATATGCAAAAGAAATTCTCAATCCTTTTCTACTGGAGGCAAAAGCCAATTAAGAATCTTTTACCTCTCTAGAGAGGAAAATCCAGAGGCTCTAGAAAGAGGAATAAGTAAAAATGGATTCAAGGTCTGCAATATCTTAATTTTTAGATTCCAAGCTGGTGTATCTATGACTTTTGTAACAAAAAATAAATGGAGTATGATTGGCCATGAGGGTCAGCGTGGCATGTTTTAATGGTCCCTTCTGACACTGTGTAGAGGGGAAGTATTCTTTAATTTGTAGCCAACTCCTTAAAAGTTCTAGATCCCCAAAATCAAGAAAATGTCAGTATTGTACATCTGGCAAGCCCTTTTGCACATACCTCCTATTTTCAGGATGACAGTAAGTGAACTCTCTATACTTCTGATAGCCGCTCATGCAGAATTTGCAGAGCCTAATAAGCCAAATCAGTGACTTATCCTCCTGTTGGCAACATAATCTTGAGCATCAGGAAATGAAAGTGTGAAAACAGAAGATACAGAAGTTAAAGGTATCCATAAGAATGTTCCGGTATAACTCATTACCAAGAAGCATGGTGCCTCTCTGAGAACAGAATCTCTGCTCTTTCAACAGACAGGATTTCGTTATGTGTAGTGGCAAAATTGACAATGCAGAAACTCTGTGGGTGGTTGGGAGACAAGTGAGTGACATGAATTAACACATTGAACTTCTTAAACATAATGCTATTGTATTAAAAACATGGGAGGTGCTACTGAATATCAATGGAGGAAGGGGGGTAAAGGAGGCGAATGAAAGTTGGACGCCAAAATCAATTAAACAGCTCCTTAAGTCACTACCTTGAGGTGCTGTTTCAAAAGAAGAGGAAACGGGAAAAGTTACACTGAAAGGTGAGGAGGAAAGAGAAATGATGGTGTAAAGGGAGAAGTATTTATCTTGTTATTTAGTATTTCTATATCATGCACATTTTTCAAAATATGCTTTAAGACTTAGGGAAAGAAAGAGTAATAAATAGGTACCTACTGTTCTTTATTAACCAAAATAATTTGGAGCTATTGTTTCCCAGTGTACAGGGTGATTGGTTTCATCTAATATTTCAAATTATTTTTAGTCTATTTTGCTATTTTCCAGTCTTCCACCTGATTGAATGTTGTTGGTACTTTGTTTTGGAAAGCCTAGAGCAAGCATAGGTCATTAATTTGAATTGGGAGGGAAAGGGCCCTGCATATGAATGTTGTACAAATTTACTTTGTTCATCGGTATTAAATTCTGTCCTCCAACTGATGAACTCTGGGTGTGTGTATATATTATAGATATTAACTTAACACCTAACAAATGTCTTTCATGCAGTTAAGTATTACAGTTCCACAAATGCACTGACTTTTACAGAACCTTCATATTTGCCCAGTTTAGATCATCAGACAATAAAACCTGTGAGTGGTTTTATTTACAGGACATGCTTTATTCAATGAGCTGTTTAAGAGTCTCGGTAGGGTTGACAGATTTGTTTAAAAGGCATTATGTCAATACATCAATAAAATGCACTAACTGGGTAGTTTCACCATATATTTCACCATACATTCCCTAATGCAGTAGTCCCTGTAATTGACTAGTTAGTGGAATAGAAAAATGAGTGGTTTATTTCCTGATGTAGGTGAATGCTTTTCTATGGTGATTTTTAGTGAAGCATTGGTATATTTGATGATGATAAATATCACAGGATGAAAAGTCAGCACTTTCTGTTTAATTTGATACTCCGTGGAAATGACAGGAAGGAGTTCACGATTCACTTTTTATTAATACTGTTTCTTGGTTTAAGTTTTATTAATCTGTAGTTCTATAACTGGAACTATTTTGCTGCTATGATTGAACACTTAACATATTTGGAAATTTTGCTATAAAACTAAAGCATACATGCATCTTTATCACTTCAAGTTCTAAGCAGCTTGATATAGTACACAATAGCTAGATATATTTTAACATAAATGGTAACTTCTTGTATATCAGACAAATGTATATCTTCATGTTTTCCTATTTAGCTAATTGCTCTACTTTAAAGAAATTACTAGAGATCCCTTAGACTTGCAATTGTAGTATAGCATTTGCTCCAAAGAGGAATCTACATATTTGTCTCCTCCTGAATCCTGTTTACAAAGCGCAAATCCCCTGGGTTTTCTTCTGTGTAGGCTTGAGAGAAAAAAGGTACAAAATTAGATTTCCCTTAAAATTGGAAGCTGTATTTTAAGGAGAACTGAGAAAATCCAGTGGACTCTAGCATTTTGCAGTGGGCTGGTTTTCAAAGGAAGCCAAACAAAACAACCCAACCCCCCAAGAACTTACTAATCAAGATTATCTCTCCTAAGCAGTGATATGTGTTCAGCTTTGAGAAATAGACTCTACATCTTCTATAATTTAGGAATTTAAAATAAAAAAATAATTTTACATGCCAATATAATTGATCTCTGATGGAAGAACATGCTCTGCAAGGCTTAATGTTTCCAGTAGAATTAAGGGACTGGTTTAGTTTTCTTTAGAGAAGCGAATAATGACCATTAGAGGCCAGCTTAAGCCTTAAACTGGAATGGACTACTAAAGTTAATATAAGACTTAAAATAGTGGAGGAAAACCTGCAGACCAGAAAATGTTAGGGAAGCTTTGTAACTGGTGAACATGGCACTAAATACTCAGAATTTAGGGACTAGAGAGTTAGGGGGGAAAAAGCACGCAGATTTCATTGGCTTCAGTCTGTGCTCAAAGCCAACTTTAGAAGTATTTACAGATGTTTGTTTTTTTATGTTATGTAAGCGTCACTGGGATTTTGCACTCTGTACCCTCACCTATCAGCTCTGCAGGCATCAATTTGTCTAGCCTGGATTAACATTGCTAGCTCTGCACTATAATGCCAGGCCTAATGTGGCTGGCATACATGAAAGTCTGTCACATAGAAAGCCCTCCTACAGCCAGCAGTGCTGGTTTCTCCCTGCAGTACAGTTCTAGAACACAATTTTTCACTGTGGTACAGTTCTAGATTGCATCAGACACTCTCTGTTCTCATGGTGCTATGTCCAAGGTGCTAAACCTCTGGAAGCCAGAAACCTGGGAAGCTATGCTGAAGCTGGCAAACTGCTTGACCCAGTGGTCACTCTGTTCAGGACTGTTTGGATGTCTCCTCATAGTGATAGCTGGTGTTCAGGGTCTGAGGATGCAGTGGTGAAATTTTAAAACTGGTGGTGCTTCAGCCCAGGTTACCAATGAAAAGTGGCTTATTGCTGGGTCAGAGAAGGTGCAGGGACACTGGAACGGGTGTCTGCTCCACTGTCATAGCTAGTAACTGCTTAGTTCTCCCCACTGCTTGGGTATCAGGTCATGCCTATGAAGGCCAATAGATAGAGCTCTACTGATTTCATTCAGGGATTGAATTTCACTTCTAAATAAGCATGTATAAAACGCGCAATTATTTGATCAAACAGTTCCTCCTTTACTTTTCAGCCGAGCTTTGAGAGCAGATTTCAGGCTTTGTATTATAACAGTTACTGATAAGGTAAATGCTCCAAACAGTTCAGGTAAACATGATGAACTACTGTGGGAAAAGGCAGCCAATTTTCTCACTAGTGTAATCCGTTCCGAATCTCAGATAGCACAGGAAACAAATGCACAGTTTGAAAACATATCCTGAACTTCTTTGCGAATACTGTGAAAATTATGGGCAGGAGAATTTTCTGATTTTACTAGCTTCATTGACTTCACCTTAAGTATTCTTCACCTAATTAGAACTTTCATTCATATATAGGTTTGTTTCAACTGAAGAAGCAAGTGGCAATTTCTACACGCAGATACATTTTGATCAAGAACATGAAAGGGTAGTGATAAATAAAGTTTTCCCTTCCTCTTTTTTTATACTTGTCTTCTGGACCTCTCTACTAATTATAGGGAAAGCAAACTACAGCCTGCCTGTTATCCCACCAGCTTGGCAACTAGAATACAGTGAGCAAACGAGGGGGTGGTTTGTCTCTTTACCTTTTATGTTAACAAGCAGAGCTATTTAGACCTGGGTGAGAGAATTTAACCTCGTCCAGGAAAAGGGGTTTGAGAGTGTCTTCGTTCCCAGAGTGTGTTAGAGAATATACCTGTCTGAGTTAGAAAACTCCCTGATGCCCGTGGACCCTCTGTCATTTAGGTAATAAAGATGGGTATTAAATAGTTACAAGTCACAGAAATTGAAAAATGCTGAAAGCTTTATTGATCAAATAAGAGACAAAATGAACAAGAAAACAGTCTTCTCCCTGTCACTGTGATGTCTGTTAGGACCACTACATCCATAAAAACGTTATGCAATAAAGCTTTCTCTAGGCACAAGAGTTAAGTGCAATGTAGCTACAATGGTTTCTGGTTTTGTTTTTTAGAGACCCCCTAAACCTTTTTTTCCAGAACATGTTATATACCTTTTCCAAAAGGTGGTAACAGAAACTGATGTAAAATCTGTTAAAGGAGCACAAGTGAAAAAACTGAGGAAAAAATGATTCCAACTTCCCTAGGGTCTCTGCTATTTTGCAATCATCATCTCTTTCTTCTGCTGCTTTTCACTTGGGAACCAGACGCTGCAATTTGTTTCAGTTTGGAACCAGATGGTGCAGAAGTTTCTGAAGTGCATGCGTTCATACACTGGCATTGTTCCACATAGACATAGTTATAATTTATGCTTGTTCCATTTTGGCAAATCAGGGTCACCTCTCTTGTTTGGCTGTTGGACTCGCGGCAGCAACTACAATCATGTTGCATCTGGTTTGCTTCAAGAGAATACCTGTGTTCCACCGGAAAAAGAAAATATATCTTCTCATTAAAAACTAAGGCACAGAGCCCCGCTCCCCACCCCCTACCTGAGACTTTTGTTTTGGGATTTGTTTGGGGTTTTGGTTTTGTGTGTTTTTTTCTTTTTAAATTCTCTCGTGAACGTGATTTTAATTACCTGTCTCTCCAATAATGAAACTGTTCTTGCTTCCATTGAGTCTAATTCCACTCAACAGAATCAGATAAACACATTGACTTTGTTACTATTCTGTGATTATAGAATCATGTAGGTTGGAAAAGACCCTTAAGATCATCAAGTCCGACTGTAAACCTAACACTGCTGAGTCCACCACTAAACCATCTCCCTAAGCACCACATCTGCACAGCTTTTAAATACCTCCAGGGATGGGGACTCAAACCACTTCCCTGGGCAGCCTGTTCCAATGCTTGACAACTCTTTCTGTGAAGAAATTTTTCCTTATATCCAATTGAAATTTGGTGCAACTTGAGGCCATTTCTTCTTGTCCTATCACTTGTTACTTGGGAGAAGAGACTGGCACCCACCTCCCTACAACCTCCTTTCAGGTAGTTGTAGAGAGCGACAAGGTCTCCCCTCAGCCTCCTTTTCTCCAGGCTAAACAACCCCAGTTCCCTCAGCTGCTCCTCATAAGACTTGTGCTCTAGACCCTTCGCCAGCTTTGGAAGTGCACCCACTTACTGAGGGTGCACTCGATCCCCCTGTCCAGGTCGTTGGTAAAGATATTAAACAGAATTGCCCCCATACTGAGCCTTGGAGAACACCACTTGTGAACTCTTTAGCCCCAGCCATTGAGTCAGTTTTTCGCCCAGTGAAGAGTACGCCTGTCCAGGCCATGAGCAGCCAGTTTCTCTGGGCGAATGCTGTGGGAAATGGTGTCAAAGGCTTTTTTTAAGTCCAAGTAAACAACATCCACAGCCTTTCCCTATCAGGTTAGTGAAGCAGGACCTGCCTTTCCTAAAGCCATGCTGACTGGGCCTGATCACGTGGTTGTCCTGTATGTGCTGTGTGATGGCACTCAAGATGTTCTGCTCCATAACCTTCCCCAGCACCACAGTCAGACTGACAGGCCTGTAGTTCCCTGGATCCTCCTTCCGGCACTTCTCTAGATGGGCATCACATTTGCTAACCTCCAGTCAACTGGGACCTCCCTGGTTAGGCAGAACTGCTGATAATGATGGAAAGTGGCTTGGTGACCACTTCTCCCTCAGTACCCTTGCGTGATTGACTAACTTGAGAGACCAGTATAAATGAAGTCATAGATACACTAAATTTAGTTTTTGGAACTTACACTGAGGAGCCAGGACAAGTTCCTTCACAATATGCCAGCTCAACAGGTTCAGGAGATTCACAGTCACCATGGCGGATCACAGTTTTTTTGCTGTAAGGTTTGCAGTTTGGAGCTTCATAAAGAGGGGGAAAAAAAACAGCATATAGTTCAAATCTCTAGTTCAGAACTAAATGAATGCTAAAACAATTTCAAAGTGCATGATGCCTGATTATTGCGAATCTGCAGTGTGTGACAGTGGCAGGGGGATACTGGATAATGTGTCTGGAGTTTTCAGGTTATTCTTTGATCTCAGCTGTACAGTGTCTTTGGAAGATAATGCAGAGGCTTGAGCATTGGTTGAGTTGTGGTATTCAGTATCAGGAAAACAAATTTGACTTTTGATTTTGAATAAATAGTGAAACACAGAGTGTTGAGAAATAGAATAAGTGAAAACTGGGGGAGTGAAGAATCCTTCAATCAACTCAAAGGTAGAAGTTGAATATGGCACTCTTCAAGCAGAAAACATGAACAAAGCATTACTTACGTTTACATATTTTGCAGCAGCCATCGGGAGTAGTCTCTGCTTCATCCTTTGCAAAAGTGAAGGAGGAGGATTTGTATTAATGCACAATGACAATCATGAGTATGAATATGAGTTAGCATTACTGATACTGGGCAGAAGGCACCTTTGTGATGAACGGTGAATGAAACCATGGGTGACTTACTGTCCCCACCATAGAAGCCTTGAATCCTTGTAGCCTCACGTAAAAATACTAAGCTTTTCTTATTATTAATGTTACAGCAAGATTAATTTCATTCTTAAGACATTCCTGCAACTTTAGTGAAAGTGATTTATAGTATTCTTCCTTCTCCTCCCCTTGTTCTTTTAAACTGCATTCAATCGGTGAAGAATTGATTGAAACTTACAGGATCGCACTCTCCTGGGTTGTACTCGGGGCATACTTTTTTAGTTTGGACTGTAACAAATTGATCTTCAATTTTTTCACATTTGTAATGGCTGCACTGGTCGAGTGGCAGGATCTCATCAACCTAAGATTTTATAAGAAAAGAAAACAATTATTTTTTTCATTGTGATCAGGTATAGTAGGATTACTTCAAAAATGTCTAAGCTGGTTAGGTTCTCACACCTCAAATATTCTGAGATGCTTCTGAACTTCTTTCAAATGGAAAAAGTGAAATTTTGCATACTGTGGCTAGCTTGAAAGTTTAAATCCTGGATCTGAACATTCAGCCACAAATTAGAAACCATTGCCCAGTTAACCATACATTTGCTATTTGTTATTCCAAGTAAATGTTCAATTCAGACAACTTGTGTGTTGATTTCAGAGTAATTTGAGTGTTAGATTTTTACTAGTAAGGGACATGAGTTGACTCCTAGCTGTTCTAACCTGTATTGGCTAATAGAGAGATCTGAAAATGAAAGGAATACTTACATTGAGCACGTGAACAGTGTTGTTACTTAGTTTGATTGTGCAGGCTACTTCAGTACAATTCCCACAGCAGTCTCCATCCTCAATCATATATTGATAACCCTACTCACAAGGAGATGAAAGAGAAAGTATGTTGAGTCGGTGATGGACAATTCTAGTCTTCCTGTAACTGAGGGCTGACTGGGCAGCCTAGAGAATCTGAACTCACCAGTGGGCAAGATGTTTCACATTGAACTGTTTCACAATGCACAATATTTGCCTCAGTCACTGGATCTTTCTCAGAACTGCAGGTACATTTCTTACATGAATCGATTACTGTTGACATCCCAACCTGGAAAACAGGAAAAAAATAAATCAAATGTCAACAGTTTCTATATATTGTATAGGCAGAGTTGAAAGCATTGCTGAGAACCATTAAGGTTGCTGAAATGCAAGTATGAAGGAGTTGTTCAGCTCTCTTCAGTGTAAAGTTGTTTGGCTTTATGCTTTGCAAGAAAGCACATATTCAGAGGAAACCAAATGAAGCAATATAAAAGAGAAAAGTAAATTAATAAAATGCAGGTAAGACTGGTTTATACTGCCTCATTATTTTACCAGCTTTTCGATTTTTTTCCCCTGTAAGTCGTGTTCAGTGGTTATAAAACAATTATAATTTACAAATGGAGATTAAAATAATTGGATACCCATGCAGGTACATACGCAGAGATACAGATTTACGCATGGATTTTAGTCTTTCTGAAATGTATCCTCAAAAGGCTCCAGTGCTAATGTTTAAATTTTAACTAAATGACCTAAGTACCAATTTTAGCAAAAGATTTAGGTATCTATTAAAGCAAAAATCCTAGCTTTATTTTTGAAGGTTCTCTGGGTTTATTTCAAAGAGTGGTTGAGTTTGGTCTATACCTCAGCTCATTTGGGAAATTCATTAATTCCAGAGTAGGAGACAGCTTAAAAAGAAATTACATCACTAAACATGGTACCCTCTTGTTTTATGCTACATGTTGAGGAACTCTTCTGTGACAATTTTGTTTTTGACATTATTGAAAAAAAAAAAAACCAAGAACTTCCAGTTAAGGGCTAGAGATAAAAACACATGTACTGGGAAAAGAACTTTCTCAAAGGCTTATTTTGGTAGGAAGGGTGTACATTTCACTTCCAGCAATATACCACTATAAGTATAGCATTCTCACCGTGTACATTGTACCGTCAATCACACAGATGTCAGGTATTCGTCCTGAAAATGAAAAAAGAAAAATAGTTCCGGAGTAAACTCAAATTGTGAGACTTGCTGAGAAGTCAAGATGTTATCAAGGTTTGTTAGTAACACAGAGATAGTGGAAAACTTGAATTTCATCCCCCCTACCTGCTTACGCCTCATATTTAGTATAGTTGGATGTTTAAGTAGTTTCATCTTTGAAATTATCTAGAACAGTTGAGGAGGAATGGCTTTGAACTCAAACTATTCATGAAAAATCCCTTTTTTGTCCTTTTGAAATCAGGTTCACTTCAAATTAAATTAGTTGTTTCCTCTTTGAGCCCTAGAATTCCAGCAAGCTTCAAAGATGCATTTGTCATTGATTCTTGAAGACCTCTCAGAACATAGCTTGGATGGAAGATTGACTCTGAATGGAAAAATGTATTCTTACTGTGGTAATATAAATAATGACAACATGGCAGAACCCGTTCATGTCTTTCACAGAACTTCTTCAAACTTCGCTGTTCCTTTGTTTTGACCTGCCTGTTTTGGGCTTAGCTACCTTTTTCTTTTTACTCTTTTGTATAAATATGTATGTATAAAAATATATGTATATAAATAAACATATATAACTGTTGGATTTTTAAATTTTCGTGAGCATTCAACAACAGTAAGTATAATTATTATTTTTCATACATTGACAATTCAGTTACTGATTACTGTTCAGCTTGTATTATTGCTTTGTGTTACTTGCTTTCGTAGTTAACTTAAAATTTCTGCTGTGTTATATTTATGCATTTTAGTTTAGGTACAGTTAGGCTAATGTTAATGTGCTCCAATATTACATTAATAACATTAAATAAAATGCATTAATGACCTTTATGATTACCAATATGGAGGTAGTCGAGCTACCGCTTGAAGGTTCAAACTATTATGCTGCTCTCCCACCCATTCCAATTCTCTCAGCAAGCTTCATTGAAAATAACATTTTGTTGTTAAATAAACTTCTAATGCATATTTAGCCAATAATTGATGTGTGTTAACTGATCCAGAATGATTTAAAGAAGGTTTTGCTGTTATTGTTATACGTGAAGAACTTAGATATTAACAGAAGTACAAATGTAATTTACTAGAGTGTATATATGTATTTTTAATACTTACGGCATTCAAATTCAGGACAACATATGTCTTTTGGTGGTAGTACAGGCATGGAAACAAATCCTAGGTCACAAACTGGTATCTGGCATGGAAGCGGCTGGCATTGTACGGTAGCAGTGAGTGGGTCACAGACACACTTCTGGCATTCACTTATCCAGTTCTCTCCAGGCTGAAAATATGTAAATGATTTATTTTTAAGTGGTCTCTCACCCTAGTTGTTCTGTTTTAACTTGAGATAGACTCTCAAAATAGGTAGGGAATTCAGATTAGAGTTTTCTTAGCATATGACTTCAGGCCTTAAGAGCAGATGAGATGAGAACAATTAAAGAACTTTCTTCTGTGTAGGAGGAATGAGATTTTAACACTTTCATAGCTAGTCTACTTATTTCTATGACATTTAAATGTCTCATTAAAAAAAGTCTCTCCCACGGTATTTAGTAAGCTCTTCGATCTCCAGATTACTTAAAAGGCTGGCAAAGCCAGGTTGAAGAGTTGTGCGCTCTCAGGTCATTTGTAACATGACCAATTTTGTTATTGAAATACATACAAATTGATTTGACTTGGCTATCAGAGGACAGAAATTGGGCAAGTATTGCAATGGTGATCTATTAGAAAATAACGAGGGGAACCACCTTTCGTGGAGGATTGACATCAGTACAGTTTCTTTCTACTGAAGTTGTGAGAGATGTTGCTGTGGTTGGTGAGACAGAAGATAAGGTAGCTTCCGTTGTAGTTTCTGCGGCAACTGAAGTGAAAGGAGTTGTCGAAGGACATGGCCCCTGGAATGGGTCAATTTCACATTCCTTGCTGCAAAGTGCATAAAAATTACAGCCAGCCCTATCCGTCCTGTTGTATACAACTTCCCCTGTAGAGAAAAATTAGGGGAGAAATTAAAAGACTAATGAAAATGTCCAGGAAAAAAACCCAAGAAAATAGTAATAAAATATTAAGTGTAATGATTTATAAAAAGTTCTATGTTTAGATGATTTTGAATGGTTATCTTTAATTCAATACATGATTAAGATTTTATATTGCTTGTAAAAAAATTTATAACCATAAAATATGACATTTACCAGGAGAAAACAAATTGCCAAACACGTGACAAAAACATGGTGTTCTGCTTGATGTGAAAGTGGTTGTTGTTGCTGGCAGGGGGAGGGGAGAGGCAGTGGTGAGAGATTTTGGAGGCTGTGTTGCCGCAGTGGAGGTTTCTGCTGGAGCAGAGGTGGCTGTGGACACTGTGGTGGTTTCTGCGGTGGTTCTGGAGGTGCTGGCAGAGCTACTGGATGAGGTGGGCACTGCTGGTGTGGGTGGGACGATGGTTGTGCCTCGTGTTGTTGGGGCAGTGGTAGTGGGGGCAACGGTGGTGGCAGCAGTGGTTCCTGGTTTTGGTTCGGGGCCAGTGGAGGTGGTCGTGGTTGTTGTTGGAGGCTGTGTTGCCACAGTGGAGGTTTCTGCTGGAGCAGGCGTGGCTGTGGACGCTGTGGTGGTTTCTGCGGTGGTTCTGGAGGTGCTGGCAGTGCTACTGGATGATGTAGGCACTGCTGGTGTGGGTGGGATGGTGGTCGTTACATTTGGCGGAGCTGGAGAGGCGCTGGAGGTGGTGATCCCACTGGTGGTAGTGATGATGGTTGTGCCTTGTGTTGTTGGGGCAGTGGTAGTGGGGGCAACGGTGGTGGCAGCAGTGGTTCCTGGTTTTGGTTCGGGGCCAGTGGAGGGGGTTGTGGTTGATGTTGGAGGCTGTGTTGGCAGAATGGAGGTTTCTTCAGTAGAGGCTGTGGTGGTGTAGCCTGCAGTGGTTCTTGTGGGTGCTGATGTTGTCTCACAGTCACAGCACAGCATCTTGACTTCGTAGTCAAAGCAAATGGGGTACTTTCTGATCTGATCCTTATTTCTGCACACAAGACCAGTTTCAAGGCTGCAGTCAAATATCTGTCCCAGTTTGTCCAGACTCCTGTCAGGGTAATCTTTAGCACGGCACTTGATGTCTTGTGGCTTGTCGCACAGTACATACCCAGCGGCTCGTATTTTTGCAAATGTCTCTATGTCTCCATTTTCACTACCAGGGCTAGGGGAATCCACATCAAACCACTGCGTCCAGGCACACTGCTGCTGGCAGCTGTGTGTGGTCTTGGAAGTGCTGGCAGTGCTGCTGGATGATGTAGGCACTGCTGGTGTGGGTGGGATGGTGGTCGTTACATTTGGCGGAGCTGGAGAGGCGCTGGAGGTGGTGATCCCACTGGTGGTAGTGATGATGGTTGTGCCTTGTGTTGTTGGGGCAGTGGTAGTGGGGGCAACGGTGGTGGCAGCAGTGGTTCCTGGTTTTGGTTCGGGGCCAGTGGAGGGGGTTGTGGTTGATGTTGGAGGCTGTGTTGGCAGAATGGAGGTTTCTTCAGTAGAGGCTGTGGTGGTGTAGCCTGCAGTGGTTCTTGTGGGTGCTGATGTTGTCTCACAGTCACAGCACAGCATCTTGACTTCGTAGTCAAAGCAAATGGGGTACTTTCTGATCTGATCCTTATTTCTGCACACAAGACCAGTTTCAAGGCTGCAGTCAAATATCTGTCCCAGTTTGTCCAGACTCCTGTCAGGGTAATCTTTAGCACGGCACTTGATGTCTTGTGGCTTGTCGCACAGTACATACCCAGCGGCTCGTATTTTTGCAAATGTCTCTATGTCTCCATTTTCACTACCAGGGCTAGGGGAATCCACATCAAACCACTGTGTCCAGGCACACTGCTGCTGGCAGCTGTGTGTGGTCTTGGAAGTGCTGGCAGTGCTGCTGGATGATGTAGGCACTGCTGGTGTGGGTGGGATGGTGGTCGTTACATTTGGCGGAGCTGGAGAGGCGCTGGAGGTGGTGATCCCACTGGTGGTAGTGATGATGGTTGTGCCTTGTGTTGTTGGGGCAGTGGTCCTGGGAACAAATGTGGTGCCAGCGGTGGTTGTTATTGCTGACTGAGGGTGGGTGGAGGCAGTAATGGTTGATGTTGGTGTCTGGGTTGTCACAGTGGTGATTTCTGCTGGAGTAGACGTGGTCTGGTAACCTGTTGTTGAGACTTGTGATGTCGTAGCTGTAACTGAAGTTTCAGTTAGAGGAGTTGGGCTTTCTCTGTCTTTTGGTGACCTTGTAGGTACTTCGGTTTTTTGTGCTTCAGTTTGTTTTTGCGTTGTTGATTTTGTCCTTGTCCCTATTGTAGATGTTGTTGATTTTACAGCAGTAGTTGTTGTGAATGCTTCTGTGGTTCCTGGTGTTGTAGTTTGTATTTCTGAACATGTTTTGTAGCTGCAGCATGATATTCTGATTTCATAATTATAGCAGTGCTTAGATTGTTGGTCTTTGTTATTGCATATTAATCCTCTGCTTTGACTACATTCTACCGTTTGGTTAAGATTGATTATTTCTGTATCTGGGTGTTCTTTGGCTCTGCACTGAATACCGTTAGGGTTTTCACACACAGTGTATCCTTTAGCTCTGAGTTTTTCAAATGTTTCATCATCTCCACTGTCCTCTTTGTTTTCAGGCTGTGTGGAATCATACCATTCTGTCCACGCACATACTTTCTTCACACATACAGTTGTCACTGGTGTTGTGGTTGTCATTTCTGCAAGTAAAAGGAGAAAATATAAGTCTTATCTGCTCTTTTTAAAGGAAGTGCTGTTAAAAATTATTAATGTTCCATACATTTTAATGTTGTATGTAATATTATATATGTTAAAGTAGTATTTTATTTTGAATTAACTTGCTTGACAGTCTTGAATTTCATCCCTAAGTATTATTTTCCAAGTATTATATTATTATTTTATATATTATTTTTCTGGTGGTATTTTATGTGACATTTATTTAAAAAATTATAGTTAAATATAGCTAATATGTTATCCTTCATGTGGAATGTCAATACATAGGATAATCTAACGATTGCTATGGTAGAAGTAAGAGGAGGTTTTATTCTCCTTGGTATTATCTCTGTACTTACTTACACTTAACTGCATAACCACACAGCCTTTAAAATATTTTTACAGATTAATGACTTTTCTGCTTATTTTAATATTGTAATATGTAATAAATTTATAAATATAAAATAGGAAATATATATAAGACATGTATTTTAGATATAATACATTATAACATAGAATACACATGTACAATATATATGAAATATATAATCTAACAAGTATTTTCTACTTCTTTTAATAAGATTTCTTTTCATATTCTTAGCATTATGGAGATAAAATGTGGAATATATGCCACTTTCTTCATATGAATGTTAGTTAATAGAAGACTTAAAGTTGAATGTTTAGTTCTTACTGTAGTATTGTATAATTTTGTGGAAATACTTCTCACAATTTCTTAGAATTACATAATCACTATAATGAGTTAACTGCAGGAATAATGTAGAAGTTTACTGCAGGAGTAGAAGGAAACTGTTGATTTGGTAACTAAATACAATTCGGAAAAGTTCCAAAGATTGGTTGGAAATAATGCTCTAGATTGAGCATTAACTCAAACTGGATTTCTTATCTTCAGTTTGCACTAATGTGGTCAGTAATTTTAAAAATGGCAGTAACTGTCTTGTGTTTTCAGACATTGGTCTAGAACTGTTGGTTTTTGTTTGCAAAGAAATGGGGAGATTCTCAAGTTGCAATGATTAGTAAGTTGTATTATTTTCTTCCCCTGTAAAAACCATGGTGAAACCTTGGTGAAAAAAAAGTGAGTTTGTAAGAAATGCCGTACTCATTTCTACATGCTTGATTATGGTCTTCTTTAGCGACTGAAGCTGCCAGATGAATTGGTGGCTCCAGCGGAAGTCAAAAGTTTCAAGTAAAATTATATGCCATTAACTGATGAAAAGCCCCTTCCTTTCAGGCAATTTTCGGTCCCTTCCAGAGGTTTTTCAGTTATTTTAAAGAGTATTCAAGCGTACCTGAAGCAGTAGTTGTGGGCTGAGTTGTAGAAAACATAAACATAGTGGTTGTTGTTAAGATGCCACATTTAAAGATATTCCTGTGTATTGTTCCATTGACGTCACATGTTGCACTGAAACACCATCCAGTTCCATCTGTGGTGTTGTAGATGAGTTCACCATATTTATAGCTGTTCCCTTCATAAATGCAGTGGCAGGCTATAATTCAGAAGAAGTTTATTGTCAAGCATCTATGAAAAGATAATATGCAGTATTTCATTTTGTTAATTATTCTTCTTAGCTGTCTTACCTTTATCATCAAACTTGCACTGTAAACCTTCTGATGTGCATTCACTGAAATAAAACACATTAAAAAAACCACATTTTTTTTTTATTATGAGGTAATTTTATTAGTCATCTTTCTGCTAGATACTAGCATCAAAAGACAGGACACTTTATTTGCATTTATTCCTTGACTGTCCAGTTCATGTTGGCTTCTTTTTTGCCATTGTTTTCCAAAATATTTCTTTATATTAAACCCAAACTTATAAATAGAAGTGAAGCTAAATATTATGCAAAGCTACAGGTAGAAGTCTTAAGGAAGACTTTCCTTCTTTCCTAAAAAGCTTTTTCCTTTTTCCTAAAAAGCAGGCTTCAAATGGAAAGAGTTTAAATATTACAAGCAGTATAAGAATGTAACAAAATCCTTGGAAGCAGACCCTTATTAGATATGTATACTCCTGGAAAAATATTTTTCCTGCCATAGAAATGGGAAATAGAGAAAGCCTGGTCATAAAGGACTTACTGGTTTTGTTGTATCTTTATGCTGAGGGTTTACAACATAATCAGGAACAAATTCAACAGAACATAAAATCACATAAGAACTTCTTACTGCTAATGTAGTAAAACCACTGTCATTAAATAGTAAGGCATTATTTTTACACAGGCAGCATAAACTAGTCCTGTCATGGAATAGGGACATGCAATTTCCCACTGCTGTTTTGATCATTTTTCCTTGTACACAATTAGGCTGGTATGTTAAGTCTCACCATAAATTACATTCATCTCGTCTGTATATCTTTCCATCTTCGTTATCATAACAGTCACAGAGACTGACGCACTTCATCTGATCCTCATGAAAATATGGCTTGTCTGGTGGGCAGTTAGGGTAGCAGCCTGAAGGGAGGAAAAGGGCATATGAAAGGTAGAAAAGGTAAGAATGAGTAAAAGGTGAGACTCAGTAAAAGTTTTATTTGTGCAGAATGTTTTTGCAGTTCTTGTTTTTAATAGTCGTAACTTTTACTATTTAAATTTTTCCAATAATTCTAGAAAGTAATGCAGAGTACTAGCATCAGCAGAGCCCACCCACAAGGACTTAGTCCTAGAGATGTTTTTAACTCCAATTTCCATACTCTTGACTCCAGTCACGTGGATATAATGATGATGAAGAGAACTGAATGGTGCAAATGCAACTGATGGGGGAAATACACTCCATTAAGAGCATTAAAAATATGATAAAATGTACGCACTTAAGGGTACTTGCAGCTCTTTTTACCTTCTAAACCTGGCAGGTTATGGAGGCATTTTCCACTTGGGTTCCTACAGGTCTTCATACAGGAGGCTCCACAAGGCTTATAGTGCCATTCACATTCTCCTTGTTGATTATAGTAATCACAGAACAGTGCTAAGGAGAAACAGAAATTTGGACATGTTCAGGAAAAAAAAAGAGAGCTTTTTTGACTCATGTCTGTTCATCATATCCCTGCAATGCTTCTTGAACAGTCTTGAAAACGCTGAATGAATAGGTGAATGTGACTATCAAAACAGCTTAGAGTGAAAAGTCTACACAGTGAGATTATAAAGCACATACATAAGATACCTGGAGTGTGTGTTGAAGAACATCAGCAAGGCATTGTACATTTAACTACACTCTCAGAAGAAGTGTTTATGACAAAACTCACGACAGATTGCTGGAGTTCTCCAGGCTATGCAGACACCAACTTCACTACATGCTTGAGCATAGGCAGCTACTGCTGTACAAAAGCAATCACAGTCTCCTCCAGTGTCACATGCACAAGCATCTGTCACACATGCTTGGTAATATTCTGCTGGTTCAACCTGTTATTAAAAAGAAATGTAATACTGTACATCCTGCCTCCTAAATATTTTCTTAGCTTTGCTAGGATAATTTTCTTAAAAAGGTAATATCTCGGAAGAAAGGCCTGCATCAGTAATTTCTTTTTCTTTTATTTGTATACGCTGTTAAAAAATAGAGATGATGACAAGTGATACATCCAAATCACGCATTGGCAGATTTTTAGACACCTAGACTTGTGATCTAGTGGAAAATCAGATTTGTGTTTCCAAGCAATGTTAGGCAACTGCACTTGAAGATCTCTGTCAGTGTCAAGAACTAAGGTAATGGGAAGAGCACAGAGTCACCCTGCATTGTTTGGTATCTACTTAGTGTCAGATAATGGCTATGCTGATACTTCATTACTATGTTAGTATTTCATTGAGCTTGTGCTCTGTACATATTATATGAGAATTTTCATTCAAGCAACAGTACAAGAAAATACATAGTAATTATGAAAATATAATTCTTTAGTAATCGGTCAATATTTCTTATGAACAAAATGTCCTTTTATTTCTTATAGGTAGTGACTATAAATCTGTCCTGTTGAGTGGGATTCAGATTGAAGTTTTCCTGACATGACTCAAAGTGAAACATGCTAACGAATTAGGCATGCATGTTAAAATGTACGAGGATAGCAGCTTCAATAATACACAGACCTAGTCTTCACACAGTAAACTTCTGCCCTGGTAATACCTGAGAGTGACAGGCAGCAAAGATGTTGCTGTTGATGATGCTACACTGCTTCTCTGACCAGGACTTTCGGTAAGGGTTGGTAGAACATGGGTCCTTTATGCTGTAAGCATCAGGACATGTAGAGGATACTTTCCAGCTGTTTCCAAACTCTAGGACATTCTGTACCACAGACTGAGTCCTCGTAGTAAAGTCATTGATGCTGTTGCCATCATAATTTCCACAGAGGCCACATATCTGGCCCTGCAAAAGGAAATAAGTAGAAAAATAATGGATGTGAGAAAACTTGAAACAACATCTAAGACTGAAAGAATACTTGAAATTCAGCGCTTAGAATGGTGCCATTCCATTCTAACATTCCTGAACATCTTCATCCTTTGTTTCCTCAGCAACAGAACATGACCACTATGGCTAGAAGGATACTGCTGTTGACTTTTCTTCTTTTAAATATGAACAATAAAACCATCTTTGTCATTGTAACCTTCTGTCTTTGAGGTGAGGCTTTAACAAGGAAACGAGGACTAACAGTTAGCCAACTAAGCTTTTCATTTAAGCCTTGTTTTATACAATAGATGTACATACGAAAACCAGCCTTACAACCTGTCATAAATACTATCAGTCCAGCCATGTAGTCTGCTCATTGAGTCTTTACTGTTATGTCTGCTCACACGTGTAAAAAAGAAATGTCATTTTCCTTGCACATGCAGAAATATCCCTCATTCTAAATTTATGGATCTGTAAAACTGTGGTAGGCTACAATAGATGCTATGCTTTCTTTATGAATCTAAGATGCATGCTTTCCATATTACTACTATTTTTGTAAAGCGCCAGTGGGTGAGGAAGCAAAAGAATGCATGATACTGAAATAAATTTGTATATCTAGTTCTAAATTACACTTAATTTATATGCCTAATTGAAACATCACTGCGGTATACAATAAGGTAGCAAATTCCTCATTTACTACAGTTTTTAGTATTTATATATCATAAATTAGGAGGAGTATGACAATAGGAATACATTTTCCTTATCACCTGTATAGATATATGCTTGAAAAATACACATTAGCATTTTACAAGAGGCTTTCACTCATAATATTTCACTTCCTTGTTCTTGAAGGATGATAATTTAATTTGTGTGTCAATGAGAACCGGAAATAAGGGATTACTTTCAAGATCAAGACTACTCAAGTGATTTCTATACACGTAGCTATGTAATTTTAATAAGATCTGATAACCTTTACCAAGGTTCTGTGGGTAATTTTAACAAAGTCCAAAAAAGTGGTTTGCCAACTCAAGTTCTGTGAGGCCAAATAGGCACTGAAAGCTCCCTTCACAGCTCAGAACAGCAGCAGGATGATGACATGGCTTCCTGAGGCACCAGAGGAATGAAAAACAACATGGGATGTCCTTCAGGAATGCTAGAGACATCCCACCTGTTTGGGATCTTGGCAGGTCTCAATAAAATTCACACCCAGTCCAAGTCTGGATTGTAAATTGCCATTTAACTGCTAGTTTTGTACCTTAAAATCAGGGCTGAGCTTCATGAAGATGCTGGTTTTCTTGTCCCACATGAGGATCAGTCCGCTTGTGGTCTCAATTACCAAGTACATACCCATATAGCGGACTGTGTATGGCACCTCAGCATTTTGTCCTCTCTTTATGACACTGACACGCTCCTCACCAAGTATCAGTTCATAGCTCTGAAACAGGAGGAAAAGGTGATTAGAAATGAACTCAATAGCTGCAACTGTGCTCTTAAACATCTTTTTCTGCTTTGAAGAGTACTACGAATAGCTTATGTAATGAAAACAAATAATCCAAATGTGATAAATCAAAACTATGCAATTCAAATCTCAGGTTCCTGAAACTGTGATAAAAAGGTATTTTAAATGGTATAGGTCAAAAAAGGGTGTTTTGGTAGTCATGGAGGAACTACCTTGCACAGAACAAAATAATCTGACTTGGTAGGCTAAATTTCTGCTAAAGACAATTTTCCTGTAGATCTGTAGTTTGCCGAAGAGTGGTATAAGATAGGGTGGAAAAAGGAAAAGATAGAAAGCTAGGAAACTCTACCAATTATTTCACTTGAATCTGATTTAATCTTAATATACAAGTTTATTTGCTTTTTAAAATATTTTTCCAACTTCCTTGAAGCAACGGATATCTAGGCTTGTCCCAAGCCCTAAACAGATACAGAACAAAACTGGTCTATATGCCTTCTTACCTCTAAGAAAACTTTGATAGATTTTGAGCAAGTTGTCCCAGTGTTGCCACAGGGAATATTTTCAGTGACAACCCTGAAGGTCCCATTGGCTGTCCCACAGTGGTCCTGGGTAGAGAATAACATTTAAAAATATATTTTATTTTTGTAGACATGACCAAGGTTATGTCTCATTTACTATTGCTAATTCCCAGTACCTGGACTAGTGTATATTCACAGTTTCCATTGAAGCTGAACCTTTTGTCATCGAAGGTATTATAATGACCATCTCCATAAACAGCACAAGTGCCCAGACATTCATCTTTAGTGCATTCCCACTTCCTATTCTTGCATACACTAGGAATGAGAATAAAACATTTTAATAATAAAACAACTCACTGTTTCACGTAGACAATATCCCAACAACTCAGTATTTGTTTGGCAACTCATCCCTGGTAAATGTTATAGTAATTCTGGAGTTAAAATAGTCTTTTACATTTTTAATGTAAAGAATTAAAGCAAAATTCTGTTCTGCTACTCTGAATGCGTTAACTACAAAATAGGATAATATTTAATGAACGCTGTAGTCCCAAAGATTTCCTCCCATTCTGTGCTTTGGCCGTCTGCCTGCATCAGAAGGAAACCTGCTTATACTGTTTAATCTAAACTAAAAGATCCATCAGTTGATGAAATGTGCAATCAAAATCTTTCCTCACTGCTGTACTATTTAATATCTTTGGAAAGGCAAATGATGGAACCAGGAATGCTGCTTCCAAGGAAGTATTTACCAGGTGTTACAGTCAACGTTGATCTTTTCCCCAGGCTGATACGTGGCTTCATTGTGAATACATGGACATTCCTCTTCAGGAATACAACCACCATTCCCATCTAACACAAGCCCAGCTGGGCACACGCAACCAGATACACATTGTGTGCTATACTGGAAAAGTCAAGAGGAAAATGTAATTTCATAATGAAATAATCACAATGGAAAAAGGAAGATTAAATTCTCATAAAATGTCTTTATATGGTCTTATTGCTGCCCAGCTTAAATGGGAGAAGACTACGAAGTACTTATAGGACAATGGAATAAAAAGGAAGTTATTAGCTATTGATTTAATAGAATATAAATCTGTTAAATGTTTTATGTATGTCAATCCTGATTGCTCTGCTGGAGCCTGTGAAATTTGAACTACATTAATCTTAAGTCTTGCTCTGTGTTAGCTGAAGAAGCCTTGCATTTTGGAGTGGGTAATTTGTGGTTGAATGGAGCTTTAAAAAGAAAACAGGTAATATTTTTTTCAGTTTGGTTGAGTTACACTGGAATCTGTTCATCTCATATGGTACTTATTCATGAAATGGCAAATGGCTATCATCCACCTAGGTGGAGTAATATAATTAGATGTGCAAGAAGTTCACAATTGCATCATGGTATGAGAAAGAATGATTTCTCCTAGCCAGTTTGTAGCCAGTAATTTTCTCCTAAAGAAGTAAAACGTGTGGCAGAGCCCTAGATATGTTCACTACTAATTACTATTACCTGCAGTAGCTGAAGAAAGGTAGACACTAATCTTATGAATTAAATTGTATGTTACTTTATTATATTTTGGTCTAAGGGTCCCATTGTTAATTCTTCATATCATGGTTTTAGGCTTTTGCTACAAGAACAGAGTACCTGTGTTGTAGATTCGGAGATCAGATAGATCAATTACTTTAGCACCAAGAACACAAACAAGACCTGGAAGCACCATTTCATCCAGCCATGACATACTTACACACTGTATATCCAGTGTCTGGCAACTTTGTTGACATTCTGCTCCAGTTGTTCCTGCAGTGATGTTTCTACAATCAAAGTAGACCATAGGAGATTCACAGACTAGAGGAAGGAAAGAAGGGAGAGCAGTAAGAAATGGCACACTGTTTATTCCACAGTTGTAACCATTAAAACTATCTAGAAATTCCTTGGAAATTGCATATTTCAGTTAGTAGGGATTGCTGTCCCTATTCAATCTGCTAAATAGATTAACTTCATAGCACTGAATTCCCAGACACACCCCCCGCCTCAGTATTTCAGAAAAAATATCTTTATGAAAAAAAGGTCTTATAGTTAATTCAGGTTCCCTCCTGCCTTTTATGATAACTGTTGCACTATAACTAAATGAGAAATAATTCTATTATTTAAAAATCTATTAAGAAAAATCAATTCTATTAACTATTTCTGTCCAAAACCTCTCACAGAGAAAAAGATAAGTGGAAGATTTTTTTTTTACCTGGAGTTGGACTGGGTGCTCCAATACAATTCAGTCTTCCCTGAGTGCAAGTGCTGTAAGAGATGGAAAAACATATTTGTTTCCCCTCTCAGACCATGTACTGCAACTGAGAGCTACTTCTCTCTTGTCAAGTTTCAAAATTTCTGAAGGAATTCCAGAATGCTCTTTTGCAGTCTCAGGAAAGAATTTCCCTCAATACCACTACCAGTGTGGCTTTCATATGATATCCATTATTGCTAAACAGGAAAAATCATAGGTTGAAATGAGGGTATATCTCTGCTTGTTGTCTACTTTCTCATAAGATCTCTCCTTGCTGGTGTTGTCATAATTTTATGCTTGAAAAAATCATTGAGTTAAATAGAAAATGCACCTAAATACAATTGCTATAGCAATCTGGAAATATCTTAGAATCATGGAATCATGTAGGTTGGAAAAGACCCTTAAGATCATCAAGTCCGACTGTAAACCTAACACTGCTGAGTCCACCACTAAACCATCTCCCTAAGCACCACATCTGCACAGCTTTTAAATACCTCCAGGGATGGGGACTCAAACCACTTCCCTGGGCAGCCTGTTCCAATGCTTGACAACTCTTTCTGTGAAGAAATTTTTCCTTATATCCAATTGAAATTTGGTGCAACTTGAGGCCATTTCCTCTTGTCCTATCACTTGTTACTTGGGAGAAGAGACTGGCACCCACCTCCCTACAACCTCCTTTCAGGTAGTTGTAGAGAGCGACAAGGTCTCCCCTCAGCCTCCTTTTCTCCAGGCTAAACAAACCCAGTTCCCTGGGCACACTGCTGACTCACATTCAGCTGGCTGTCGGCCCACACCCCCGGGTCCTTTTCCACTGGGCAGCTCTTTATCAGGGAGTGTAGCAATAGGATGAGGGGTAACAGTTTTAAACTGAAAGAGGGTAGATTTAGAATAGATATTAGGAAGAAATTCTTTACTGTGAAG